>CM053028.1:354860713-354893989 GCA_028564925.1 Lithobates sylvaticus | reverse complement strand
AAGAAAGAATTCCCCCACGTTGGGGTTTTTAGGCAGCACGCAAAAGAGGAATCAAGGGCGATATGTAAGAAACAAAAAGTAATTTTATTGAAAAAAGTAGGACCCCTAGGTTAAAACATGAGCTCCAGTGGGAAAACAATTGTAAAAACATGAATGTACATTAACCGATTCCCGGCCGCCTCACGCCGATGTACGTCGGCAGAATGGCACGGCCAGGCAAAACCACGTACAGGTACGTGGCCCTTTAATTGCCTGGCCGTGGGTAGCGCACGCGCCGCCAGCGGCATGCTCGCGACCCGGTCGGGAGCTCCGTGCCCCGGCCACGGGACCATCGGACCCGATCGCCGCTGGTGTCCCGTGATTGGGTCACAGAGCTGAAGAACAGGGAGAGGTCTGTGTAAACAAACCTCTCCAGCGCTTCCTGCTCTGCCTGTCATTGATCGGCTGTTCCCTGTCATCGGGAAAGCCGATCAATGACATCAGACGTCATCCCCGCCCCCTAATGTAAAAAAAACACACACACGTCACAGCCCATAACCCCTCCCCTCCCCCTAGTGGTTAACTCTTTCACTGCCAGTGTCATTTATACAGGAATCGATGCATTTAAATAGCATTGATTGCTGTATAAATGACAATGGTCCCAAAAATGTGTCAAAAATGTCCGATGTGTCCGCCATAATGTCGCAGTCACAATAAAAATCGCTGATCGCCGCCATTACTAGTAAAAAAAAAATATTAATAGAAATGCTATAAAACGATCCCCTATTTTGTAAACGCAATAACTTTTGCGCAAACCAATCAATAATCGCTAATTGCGATTTTTTTTTACCAAAAATATGTAGAAGAATACGTATCGGCCTAAACTGAGGAAAAAAAAAATTTTCATATATTTTTTGGGGATATTTATTATAGCAAAAAGCAAAAAATATTGCATTTTTTTCAAAATTGTCGCTCTATTTTTGTCTATAGCGCAAAAAATAAAAACCACAGGGGCGATCAAATACCACCAAAAGAAAGCTCTATTTGTGGGAAAAAAAGGACGCCAATTTTGTTTGGGAGCCACGTTGCACGACTGCGCAATTGTCAGTTAAAGCGACGCAGTGCTGAATCGCAAAAAGGGGCCTGGTCCTTTGGCTGCCAATTGGTCCGGGGCTGAAGTGGTTAAGCAGACTAGTAATCTCGTGTCGACATGATACAATAACTGTCGTACAGTTGAGAAGGTAGCCCTAATGCGTTTCAACCCACATGGGGTCTTCTTCGGAGGGATAGGTCCGCTAAAAGAAACATAACATCAATATCTTTTACATGATATGATTGCAACATGATTCCCAAGTATTCGCATACAGTACAATTGTTACATATATTTACCACAGAAGTGTATATCCTGGAGATAAAAAGAACGGAACTCCCACGTGGGACTTTTTGGCGGATAGTTAACAACCGGGCATATCCCAGGCGAGGGGTAAGGCACTACCACATAAAGGGGTCTCCACGTAGGAGTTCCGTACATCCACATCTTCTTTATTGAAGAGCCTGAAGAGGGCTGTTTTGCTCTGAGACTCGTAATTACCAATAAAAAACCTTTCCACAGGGTTTTGCATGCCATTTAACAAACCAGCCCATAAAAAAATAATTAAATGCAGTAAAATAGTTTGCTTAGTAAAAAAAAAAAAAAAATGAACCACTGCTAGAAGGAGACTGAAGCCTCCATCTACATCCCTGATTCACCAGGTGTATCATGAGCTAAGCCTTGCCTGTCAGGAATCAGGACATAATGAAAAAGTTTGTTCAGAACAGTGACAAAAAGGGTAATAATTTTCAACAGAATTACAATAATATTCTTTAATGTACAAAAACCAAGGGAATTGTAGACATCATAAACTACTCCCCATTTTTTTTTTTTTTTTTGTTGGTGAAAAACTGGAGAGCACATATAAATATAAAATCATGTCTCAACAGGCCAAGGCTGGCTTCCACAGATGACTCCTCTACCTTCTCTGGAAATGCTGGTCTTTTGAGGGGGTTGGCATAATGGCACAACTAAAAGCAAACATGAGAAGCCACCAACAGGTTATTGCCATGCGTGAACAGACAAAGTGTTACTTTGTGTACCTGTTATGCAGAGTACTCCCTGTGAAGGAGCTCAGTCTACGCATAGAGGCTGCAGGGAGCAAAGCGCTGCAATACCCAGCAATGCAGCATTAATTTGGATACAAAGCATTTTTCAAATTTAGCTCACCCATCCTCCGTCAGCTGACCGTAAGCACCGGCACAGCGCGGGTGCGCGTGCATAGGTGAGACTCTGCCAACACCGCTGCCCACTTTACATGGACCCAGCGGACCCCAGACAAGGCTGTTAGCCCTGACAAAAGCTGCCCTGAGGACCAGCAGTGGGGCTCCCTGAATTATAGGTAATTTATCCGAGACATCAGGGACTGCGTCCAGTCTAATCCACACATGGACGGACTACCAGCCATTTAGACCAGCCAGGTAGATGAGCATGCCTAGGTCCTGCGCATAGGAGGAAAAAAGAAGAACGCCAAGGCTGTAGGTGGGCTCAAATTTATATGAGTTAAGTCCTGAAGTTATGGGAGGGGGCGGAGCCTATACTCAGCTGTGCTGACATGGAGCTGTCAATAAATTCTGTTTCATCGATCATGCAGTGATTCACTCTACTAAGTGTAAATCCTGGGTCACCTCGGCATGCAATGTGAAATAACTTATCCCTTTACAATGAATGTGTATATGTAGCCTTGCTTGAGTGGGTCTTCTTCTGTGGGGTCACATATGTGCGCACCTGTGTTTGGGCTGGAAGCTGTCACCAACAGCACAGAGTCTCGCATTAATAAACGAGAGCCTGGAAGACTGGCTCTCAATTACATGATCACTGTGATAGCCAATCACAGGCTCAATAACTGTATTCTTTCTCCTCTTGAACAGATAATAGCATACATTGTATCTTTATTTCTTTGCCAGAGGAGAAGTGTATATGTCTGTATGTATGTATATATATATATATATATATATATATATATATATATATATTCTAGATTGTAAGCTCTAACGAGCAGGGCCCTCTGATCCCTCCTGTATTGAATTGTATTGTAATTGTACTGTCTTCCCTGATGTTGTAAAGCGCTGCGCAAACTGCTGGCGCTATATAAATCCTGTACAATAATTATATATATATATATATATATAAAAATAAAATAAAGATAAATAGCTAGGATTTAAACTAGGTCCTGGTTAGGGTGAAAATTAAGTGTGTTTTAGGTAGGATAAACAAATGCACACTATTGTTTCTGGGTCCTATTGTGAGTATGAGTAGGAGAATTTTGTTTTTGATTGTTCTTTGGTGATGTGTTATGGTGATGTGTTATGGTGATAGGAAAAAATTAACTTTCAATTTATTTATTTATTTATTTTTTATCCATTTTCGGATGTTTTTCTTTGATTAAAAAATAAATAAATCATAAGATATCCATTACTATTTACCACCAAATGAAAGCCCAATTTGTCCTACAAAAAAAAAAAAAAAGTATAATTCACCTAGTAATTGTGATGATATGTACATTTTAGTTTTAAAACCGGTTTCAGTTGTTAAGATTTGTTTTACCTTCTGTCTTGAAGACCCCTTTCATACTGGGGCAGTTTTCAGGCGCTTTAGCACTAGAAATAGCCTCTGATTTTTCACACTCGGGCGATGCGCTTGCGGGACGTTCCGAAAAGTCCTGCAAGCAGCATCTTTGGGGCGGATTGGGAGCACTGTATTTAGTGCTTCCAAAATGCCCCGCCCATTGGAATGAATAGACATCGATTTGAAAGCGACTGAAAAGCAATTTGAAAGCACAGCAAAACTGGAGTTTTTAACCCTTTTTTGGGGGGTTAAAAGCACCCCGCTTTAGCTAATGGCCAGCGCTTTCAGTGTGAAAGCAGTCTAATAGTTCAGCGCACATACCATAGCAGGCCATGGGCTCACTGCCCTTTAATCAATTGACTGGATTGGGCAAATTGCTAACTGAAAGGAGTTTGTTATTTGCCTATCCCTGACAAAAATTGAACAGATGTCATTTATCAGTAATCATAGGTGCAAGCTGCTTTCATATAATTTTTCTGATCCGGTCCACCTGTCGGTTTTCCAGGGAGACCTGAACAGAAGCTTCATGCACCTCTGTGGGCAGGTGGATATAAAGAACTTGTGTCCATTTACATCTGCTTCCCCTCAAGTTCATTCAGGTCTGGAAAACAAAAAGGAAAGGGACCGTATACTCTTCTGTTTTTCCGGATCTAAATGTAGAGGATCGGAGGTAGCCTTTTGTAAAAGGAAACAAGTATGTATTATCAAGTATGTATTATCCAGCCCCCCATAGAGCTATTACAGGTCTGCCACAATCCATTGTCAAAATGCAGATACAAACGGAAAGGGCAAGGATATCACAGAACTGACATCTGTTTCGTTCATTTTCAATATAGCAGGGCATCTGCTCACGGAGCGGAGGAGCACCATGTTAAAGGCCCTCAGGAATCTGTCTCTATCATATTATATATGGGTTTTTCCTATTCCCTGATAACTGGAACTTGTTGCTTATCCACTTGCCAACTGCCTAATGGCCATTTACGGTGGCAGAGTGGCTCTCCTGCACCAGGTCATGTATCTGGCACTTCCGGGTAGGGGCGCGTTTGCCGCTTGTGCTGTGATTAGTCATTGGCCAATGGATGTCCGCTGGCACCCGCTGATCGAGGAGGAGAAAGAAAGAACAGAGCTCTGCTTTTGTAAACAAGGCAGAGCTCTGTCCCTTCAGCGGGGATGTACTGGATTTTGTTTCCCTGCAGAGTAGGGAATAAAATACAACATGTTTCTTAGTAAAATCACCAAATAGTAAACACAAAAACACTGGTTGGGCACCCATTTAACCCTTTGATCACCCTAGATGTTTAATCCCTTTTCAGCCAGTGTCATTAGTACAATGACAGTGAATATTTTTAGCACTGATCACTGTATTAGTGTCATTGGTTCCCGCAGAGTGTCAAAAGTGTCAGTTAGTGTCAGATTGTCCACTGCCATATCACAGTCCTGCTATAAGTCGCTGGTCGCCGCCATTTCTAGTATAAGAAAAATCCATTATATATACAATAGTTTGTAGATGCTTTAACATCTTCACAAACCAATCAATATACGTTTATTGAGATTTTCTTTAACAAAAATATGTAGCAGAATACATTTGGTCTAAATTTACAAAGAAATTCGATTTTTTACCTTTTCATTGGATATGTTTTAAAGCAGAAGGTAAAAAATATAGATTTTTTTTCTTTGTTTATAGCGCAAAAAAAACTGTGGTGATCAAATACCACCTAAAGAAAGCTCTATTTGTGGTGGAAAAAAAGGACATAAATTAAACATTTTTGTACAGAGTTACATGACCATGCAATTTTCAGTTAAATTAACACAGTGCCGTATAGCAAAAAATGGCCTGGTCATAAAGGGGGGTAAATCTTCGGGAGGTCAAGTGGTTATTATGTATTTCTGCCTCTTCTCACCTTTGTTGGTTTGAGAAAACCCCAAGTATATAAGGATTCCTCCTGCTCAGTGATCACTGATGCATTGTGTATTGTCTGTATCTGACCCTTGTTCCAGTGTTCTGTGATTATGCTGTTCTGATCACTGCCCCGGCATATCCACTGGTTCCTGTTGTTTTCCTAGCCATAAGACTATTTTGATCTGCTGCCTGTCTTGATCTTCTGCCTGTTTTACAACTCTGCCTGAAAGCACTTCCAAATCATATGATTGGCTTTTACTTGTTTGGACTTTAACCGCTTCCCGACTGCCGCCTTGAGGCGATTCAGTTCGCATTGTAGCGCTATACAAGTTATTCATTCATTCATTCATATACGTCGGCAGAATGGCACGGCTAGGCAAAAGCACGTATATATATGCCCTTTAATTGCCTAGCCGTGTGGTAGCTCCGTGACCACGGCCGTGGGACCAGCGGACCTGATCGTCGCTGGTGTCCCGCGATCGGGTCACAGAGCTGAAGAACGGGGAGAGGTCTGTGTAAACAAACCTCTCCCTGCGCTTCCTACACTGCCTGTCATTGATCGGCTGTTCCCTGTCATCGGGAAAGCCGATCAATGACGTTAGATGTACAGCCACGCCCCCCCCTACTGTAAAAAAAAAACAGAACACGTCACACTTAGCCCCTCCCCACCCCCTAGTGGTTAACTCCTTCACTGCCAGTGTCATTTACATAGGAATCAGTGCATTTAAATAGCACTGATTTCTATATAAATGACAATGGTCCCAAAAATGTGTCAAAAATGTCCGATGTGTCCGCCATAATGTCCAGTCACAATAAAAATCGCTGATCGCCGCCATTACTAGTAAAAAAAAAAAATATTAATAAAAATGCTATAAAACTATCCCCTATTTTGTAAACGCTATAACTTTTGCGCAAACAAATCAATAATCGCTAATTGCGTTTTTTTTTTTTACCAAAAATATGTAGAAGAATACGTATCGGCCTAAACTGAGGAAAAAAAATGTTTTTTTATATATTTTTGGGGATATTTATATAGCAAAAAGTAAAAAATATTGAATTTTTTTCAAAATTGACGCTCTATTTTTGTTTATAGCGCAAAAAATAAAAACCGCAGGGGCAATCAAATACCACCAAAAGAAAGCTCTATTTGTGGGAAAAAAAGGACGCCAATTTTGTTTGGGAGCCACAACGCACGACCGCCCAATTGTCAGTTAAAGTGACGCAGTGCTGAATCGCAAAAAAGGGCCTGGGCCTTTGGCTGCAAATTGGTCCGGGGCTGAAGTGGTTAAGCAAGCGAGTTAAGCAAATGAGTGTAAAGCTCAACTCCAGGCTCAACTCTTCCATCCCAATGTTCCCCTCCCTTGCCCTGCTGTATCTTGCTTTTATGTTATATTTAAATTTCAATTTTTACAGTGTAAATTCTGATGTGATGATGAATGATGTTAGAATCACAGCTAGAGCTGCTTTTTATTTTTCATCACTGCTGGTGGACCATTTAAAAGAAAAAAAAAATCCTTGAGTTGGGCTTTCGGCTAGTACACAAGCAAAATTATTGCTAAGAAATGGTATCTTAATGCTTACATTTTGCTTTTTCAGCCACAGTAAAATTATTTTTTTAAGTTTTTCAAGTTGCATGTAAAAAGATATGGCATTTGGACTGATCATGTTTCAAATTGATACCTCTTTAATAAATCAAGCAATCTTAGCATAAAGGCTAATACTGGCTTATATGTTCATTTTATGCAAAAGAGCTTATTTATTAAGACTACAGAAAAAAGCATGGATTTTTTTTTTAGTAGCAAACAGTCAGGTTTCTTTTCATAATTGAAACTGTTAGGAGGGCTGATCTTAGACATACTGCAGCTGCTGTTCCTCCTGTCTCTTTCCCTGCAGCTCCTGCAGTCACTGCTAGGCCATTTTATTTTAAATGCTTGTGTTAGTGTTGTGCTTCCTGCCTCCTGTCCCCATGTCCATGGGCGTCCGCAGGTAGGGGCAAGGGGGGTCAAGTGCAGGGATCGGATCTTAAATTTAGCACAGTTGCGTCGCTATCGGGGTTCGGGCAGCCCACACCTGGGTACCACCCGCCAGTGGGGTGACACCATTAAGGTGCTGTCAAGCCCCCCCATCAGTGTGGTGTGACTTCGGCTCTTTTCCTGGTCAGTCCAGCAGAGAACTCGGCGGCAATGTGACAGGAGAAAGGTGAGCTGCGGGCCGTCAGAGGTTTCCCCCGCTCGCCCCCCCCTTTCTCCTGTCAGGGAGAAGAGGCGGCAGCTCTCACCAGGTTCCCCACCCAGCTTCCTGCCCGCTCCACTCCTTCCCTATTGGCCATAACTGAGGGCCAATCAAAGGAGACTAGGAGAGGAGAGCATCATGGGACATGTAGTCCCAAAGATTGGCTGCCCCATTTTCCACAGGGAGGAGGCTACAGCTCGATCAAGAGAGAGATCGAGAGACTGCAGCCTGGAAAAAAGCTGAGTGCTACAGGACAACGAATGAGTAGTGCGCTGGGCGGAAGCAAGAGAGAGAGCCACACTGCCCAGCACCACCAGAGAGCAAAAGACTGTGCCACTACCAGGGTACAGACATGCTACACTACTGACCAGAGTCGCCCCGGGGAACCCAGAATGAGCGATCATCTAGCCGGAGGGATCACTGCTGTAGTTTTGTTGGGTTAGTTGGCCATTATCCATTACTTATCCTAGGGACTGTACTACATCTGCAGTCTCTGTCCATGATAAACATGTGATAACGACACTGTTGAAAAGGGAAGGTGCATGGGTGACCCTAAAATGATGCCCCCCCCTGAAAAAAGTTCTGCGGACGCCCATGCCCATGCCTTGCCTTTTCTTGGATTATTACTGTTGCTTGACCCCTTACCAGGCCCTTGTCAAAGATATGAACTATTCTACTGATTGTAACCTGAACTGACCTTTCGCCTGGATACAGTTAATGCTACTGATTGCCTCCTACCTTGACCCTTGCCTGGATAATTGATATGACACTGATCCCCCTTACTTGGATAACAGACTTTGCTTCTGCCTGCTACTAGCCAGCTCTGACCAGTGCAAAATTGGTATCCAGACAGGCACTAGTAATAGTCACTCTTGCACAGGGTGCCTGCCTTGAGCCTTTCCACATCGTGAAGCTACCTGACATAGTATGTGAACTCTTGCTCTCTAAGGATAGCTAGGGAACCTTTCCAGTCCTGTGAATATAGCATCGCCTCATGCTAGCCATAAGGAAAAGGTGGCTACTATAGGTGAAAGCCTCACTATTTTTGCCAAACAGGACACAAACCAGTAAACCTTGCAGTGACAAACACGAATTCTGATTTGTTTCTATGATCTAGATAGCTAACTTTTTCTATTAATTTTCTTTTCTCCAGTTAAATGAGTTCCAGTAAGTGGTATTGATGCTTCATGAAATGAACCCATAACTTCTGTTTATAGATTATAAATGGTCATTATTACAATGTAAATGTAACATATTATTACCATTTTAAATATAAGAATAGATAATCAACTAAAACATCAAAGTTTATATGAAAATTTAGAATTTTCCAATGCTGGTTAGATCTACACAAGCCATTCAATGCACATGTCATATTTGCTGTCCTTGGCAATGGATCACTATTGAGCAAGGTTTATGACATGGTTATAAACATAATAGACATTAACTGGTAAAGCTGTTTCTTGGAATTGGTTTTAATATCCTTGTTGAGTAATATTCTATTATAATAGAGTATATCAGCCGAAATACAGCACCACATCCCGGATTAAACAGAACACAAAGAAATAGAGTAATGCGACTTTTAGATGCTGAAACCTCCTAATGAAATAATATCTGATGCAGTGATTTATAAAAATAACAACATTTTATTAAATACATAAAAATGTCTTATATCGTTTTTTCGTATTGTTACAAAAATACGAAACAGCAAACAGTATACACCTGTAAACAGCCCCTACAACAAGTTGAACAATTTCCTCAATAGTCACATATATGCGTAATCATGAACCATGATAAACACTCAGGACCAAAATGTGAGAAAAGAAACACAGTAGTAGTTTTGGAAAACCTCAAAAGAAGCATTGCCTGTTCCCACCAGAGCACTGCAGAATGGGTCAAATGTCTGTCTCAATCATGTAGGTCTGAAACCAGCCCAGGAAAAGCTGTCCCACAAAGCACATCAGAAATCCCATACACAGGAAATGGCGATTGGCGATTGATGAATGGCGATTGATGAAAATTCTGCCATGCTGCACTGGGAAAAATCTCCCCAGTATTGCCACAAACAACTGCAAAGGTAATGAGCAGCTTCCAAATGCTGATATGGTCACAATGCTAAATCTTCAATCATGGCAGAAAACATCAAAAAGCCAACCGCAAAAGGCTCCCTTCCTGGTGTCACAATAACAACAACATTCCCTATGGAAAGCAATCTCCAAATGAGAATACACCTAATATATATTCTAGTGAAGAAATACATTTTACAGTTTGGAAATTGTTTATATATTCGGAAATGTTTAATACAAGTAAAACTAGGCAACAGTAAAACTAGGCAATGGTAAATTCAAAATGGTAGTCTGAAGTGTCCCAAACAGCGTATTATGGTTGATCTACTGAGGTGACCTATTGGGGACTAAATTCAGGAATTAGATGATATATGATATAGCCATATTATATATCTATACTATCTACTATCTGATAAAATTGTACACCTATTAGATCCAAACCCATAGCAACGCACCCTGAATGTTTAAAACACATGTGGTTTGAAAAGCTTTTGATAGAGTAATTTGATTGATTTAAAATAAATATTCAGTTTAATTAATGCAAATGACTGTGCGAATCCTCATGCACATCAATAATTAATGTCACAAACCTACCCTGAAAGAAAAAGGGACATCAAATTGAGCATTTTGTCTTCATATAACTTTGGCTGTTGGAAGGCCTGTTCTAGATCAATATAGCATAAAAAAGCTCAATTTCCCTAATGATCATCAGAACAGCCTACTGTACATGTTATAAATAATGTAGAAACAAGAAATAAATAAAAACAAATAAAAAAAAACACAGAATTTGCGCTAAACGATATGTGGAGTCCAAAAACAAAAAAACACTGTCCAAGAGATTCTTCATGTGAAAGAGTTCATTTCAAATGTCTATCTGACACCACTTTCCTTGCAGCTCTGTGATCAGCGGGAGACTAACAGCTGTGAAAATATAAAGGGAGATAGGAGCGCACAGGTTCATGGTGCAAATAACGTTTGTTTATTAAATAGAAAGAAATAAAATCGATACACTCACAAGTGTAGATGAAACATAAGCGTCTAAAATCCTCCTGTATGGAGTCCTAAACAGGGTCACATCTGAGCGCGAGAGTATATGGATTGTCCACAGGATGAATGGATGAATGCCTCTACAAGCGCTGGCTCACCAAGCAGCTGCCGACAGACTGCGAGCAAGCCGCTCTCTGACTCCAGGTGCATAATATGTGGCAACTGGTTTGTAGTTGCCTCATATAATTCCCTGTGTGCTTCCGATGTAAGCCCAATGACCTGAGAATGAAGGGTTAACACCCTGGACATTTATTGATAGCTATAAAAGGGCTCCACGGACAACACAGGGCGGACCTAAGGAAGGGGGCCACACCCTATGAAACGCATTGTCCTGGCAACCGCATAGCATCCCCCTGTCAGTTTGTTCCATCAGAAGCTTCCACTGGATTACGTGGTGGAGGCTTCCACAGCCTCGTCCTGACCGTCCGACACCTGGAGTCAGTGAGCGGCTTGCACGCAGCTTGTCGGCAGCTGCTTGGTGAGCCAGCACTTGTGGAGCCATTCATCCATTCATCCTGTGGACACTCCATCTACTCTGACACTCGGATGTGACCCCGTTCAGGGCTTCATACAGGATTAGATCATTAGATGCTTATGTTTCATTTACACTTGTAAGTGTATTGATTTTATTTCTTTCTATTTAATAAACAAATGTTATTTGCACCATGAGCTTGTGCACTCGTATCTCCCTTTATAAATATTGTAGCATCTGCTAACCCCATGAAGGTGATTAGGGTGACCCAGGTGGTTTGGAGGGCTAATTTGTCACCTCAGAATGGAACCTTTGACTTGTGGGGTGGAAGAAATTGTGTGCTAGTCACCTTAGGAAGTTCAACAGGGTTTATTATAGGGCCACTAAACTCTGGGATAGAGGGGTTAGAGCACAAAATATCCAAAATAGCAAAATGCAGACACCAAATCTCTGCTCACAGTCAATACAGGAGAAGGGCCTTTAAGCTGAACTGGCACTCTGTATTCTCCACACTGCAAAGCAGTTTTAATGTAGCACATTTACTCCTTGGATGGGCCACCAAAACCCCCTGCAAAGTTCACACTTGTACCTATCAATTCTCCAAACCAGGTAATCCGCTTCCTGCATTTCCTCCACTTGATATACCTTACAGCAGGAAGATACATGCCCCAGACCTTGGCCCCTCTCTAACACAGCACAAACTTCCCAGGCAGCAGGCCTATGAAAAAAACAGTGCTCCAACAACACAACCTCCCCAGGCAACAGGCCTGTGGGAAGGAGAACATTCCAAGGTCTACCCAAATATGTATATCCATCCCCAACATGCACCATTGATAATAAGCCTCATAGTAGTTGACCAAAGAGAAAAAAATACAAAAACATTCATAGCCCAGATTATTGTATCTTCCGCACTATTGCCAGAAACATTCCCTAACCAAAGGCAGAAGCAAAAAAATAAAACTGAACTTATAAAAAAACTGAAGAAGAATAAGAAGAACTATCAATCTATATTTGGCTGACTACAGCCTAGAAACACAACATTTAGTGTAGGGATGCTATTGCTTAGGACAGAGTTCCTACAGTAGCAATGGGTGAATCTGCCAGGGTTTGACTTGATAGGGGTTCAGTGAATCTTGTTTGACTTTTTAAAAAAAAAATTAGGCAGTGATTTCCATTTAAGTCTATGAGGAGCAAACCGTATTGGTTTATTCTGTCCATTTGTAGGGCTAATAGGCAAGCTATTGTCAAGAAAGGCATGGAAAGCTGGTGACTGCCATGTATTAAAAAAAGCCATACAGTGGGGAAACAGTAATTTCCATGTGGCTTTGATGGCAACATGGAAAAAACACAAATTCTTTAACTCCTTTATGATTGCAAAATATGTGACTCCAGGAGGTAGACTTTAAACCTGGGCTCCGCATATATGTGTTCTTCTGTTTGTGCTGGGAGCATGCTCAATTGATGCATGCATTGTCACGGCTCACCATCCTTGTCACCTCCTCAAATGGTGACAGTTAAACATGTGTGGTTTGTTTCCGAATTAAAATACATCCGAATTTCCGAATTAGAATAGTACCGAATTTAAACGAATCCGAAATAATGAAATTCAAATTCGGACAAAATTCGAATTTGAATCGTTTTCGAATTCGAATAGCTTTCAAATTTGAAATATAAAACTTTTCGAATTCGTATAGTTTTCCAATTTCCAAAGAGAATAAAATAGAATATAAAGGAATAGAATAAAACAATTTTTTTATTCTATTCCTTTATTTTCTATTCTATTTTATTCTTTTTGGAAATTGGAAAACTATACGAATTGGAAAACTATTCAAAATTGATGCAAAAACTTTTCGAATTTGAAAACGAATAATCAAAACGAATCCCAAAAAAGAATTAAACGATTGAAATGAATTTAACTAAACACATTTATGTAAATAACGAATCGAAAAGAAACAAAACAATTTTTTTCTGTTCTGCACATGTCTAGTGACAGTACAGTGCATGCATCCTTTATCAGCAGCCATTGGCGTTGAGAAAAAAAAGCAGAGCTCCCCTGAGCCTGTCCTTGTGCCGTACTCACACAGGTACTCGTTAATGGCCATCTGCTGCATGTGCAGTCACAAATCAGGCGGTTTATGGGGAGGTGGAATTCCAGCTGAATTTCAGCCAACCGAACACTGGCTGTGTATGACTGCCTGAAATGGTTACAGACTCTTCTGGCCTGCTTTAGAAGTTCTTGCAAACATGGGTACCTGTTTAAGAAACGCTGCACCATCAAATTGAGGATATATGCTATGCATGGCACATGTGTCAACTTTGCCTGTCGAAGGATGGACAGAAGGTTAGTGCCATTATCACACACCACCATTCCTAGTTTCAAGCTTCAGTGGTGTAAACCACCTCTGGGCCTGCTTATGCAGAGCTGAACGAATCTCTACTCTGGTCTGGCTCCTGTCCCCTAGACAGACCAGCTGAAGCACTGCATGGCATCTTTTAGCCTGACTCATTGAATAGCCCTTGAATGCTTTGGGGTACTGGTGGTTCATAGGACAATTAAGCATGGAGGAGGATGAGGGGGTAGAGGTGACAGATCTCACATCATCACCACCAGCTGTATGGAAACGTAGTGGCAAAATAAGTTCCAGCACTTAGCCCTGTCTTGCATTCTTTCTAGTTGCAAGCAGAGTTACCCAGTGTGCTGTGAACAAAATATCTACATGCAGGGCGCCGGATGCATGGATTCCAATGGGGGGGGGGTGTTTTCTTTTTTTTTAAGCATGTGATTAGAGCCAGAGGCTCTAATAGGCTTCAAAAAAGGTTGGGCTATGGGCACAGAGCACTGAGCTCCAAGCCCACCCAGTTGTGTGACGATAGCGAATAAATATTCGCTATTATAACACTAGTTCTGCCTTCCAGCCAATCAGGAAGCAGGTCCTGAGACCCGTTTCACGATAGGCCAAAAGGAAAAGCTGCCCTATTGGCAAAGGGAGGAGAGGAGATGCATGGTGAGGACACCGTTGTGATGCGAAGGAGGAGACACACAGCAAGGGCACCGCCACAATGCCAAAAAGAAAACACAGGGGAATCCGGCCACCCATCGCCTGGATGGAAGCACTGCCGGGGGTAATTGTTGCGGGTGACCGACCCTGACCGGGGGGGATTGGTGCGGGTGACCTGACTGGGGGGGGGATGTCTGGTTGTGCACTGTTTGCTGCCCCCCCAAGAAAATATACCACCGGCTGCCACTGCACTATACTGACACTACACTGACACACTACACTATACTCACACTACACTACACTACATGTACACTATACTCACACTACACTAACACTGCACTGTCCTCACAACTATACTCACACTATACTCACACTACACTTATGCCCTGTACACACGATAGGATTTTCCTACGGAAAATGTGTGATAGGACCTTGTTGTCGGAAATTCCGACCGTGTGTAGGCTCCATCACACATTTTCCCTAGGAATTTCCGTCACACAAAATTTGAGAGCTGGTTCTCAAATTTTCTGACAACAAAATCCGTTGGTCGGACGCACAAAGTTCCACACATGCTCGGAATCAAGCAGAAGAGAAGCACTGGCTATTGAACTTAATTTTTCTTGGATCGTCGTACGTGTTGTATGTCACCACGTTCTTGACGTTTGGAATTTAGAAGTTCGACCAACTTTGTGTGACCGTGTGTCTCCTGGATCGGGACGTTTCTGGCTCTGAGCTTTCGTCGTTGCTGCTCTCTGCATGCACCTGCTGTGTCTCCGCCATGTGCTCTCCTACTGCGCCGAAAGAGAAGGGGCGGGAATATACTAGAAAAATTTTAAATAGTTGTTATTATTGATCACTAATTTCTGATTTAACAAAGTGGTTTACATATCAATAGTGGCCAAAAATTATTTGGGACAAGAATGAAAAATGCTGGGGTCAGAATGATAGTCTTTTCTATTTGTTAACATTCAATTTGCAACAGTCATGAGCTCAAAATTGTGTGTGATTGATGACCAAAAAAATAAAACTATGTACCATTTTCATACACAGGAAAGTCTCAGAAAGGAGGAGGCCGTGGAAAGTGGCAGCCAGGAGGTGGCGAGGGAAAGTGGCAGCCATGAGGTGGCCCAGCCCAGTAGCCTGACCGATTTGCAGGTTCCTCTCCTCCGCCTTCCAACAAAAAGGCCCAGGAAGGGGAGGAACGTGGAGGAGTCAGTGCTTGCTTTGATTCACCCAGCTACTGCAGTCCTCAGAACCACCCCCAATGTTCAAGAGGCTTTTGGCTATATGACGGCCAGTAAGATGCAGGAAATGGAGGAGGGCCAATGCCTCATTTGTGAGGAGGTCATCTTTTAGGTCCTAAATATGGGGGTGAGGGGCGAACTCACAAACAAAAGTCATGTATGTGAGTTAGACCATACTCCTCCTCCACCTCCTGCCACAACTCCAACACCACAACCACAGCCTGGAAGGAAGCGTGGAAGGAAGTCAAGAGAATGATGGCCTGGGTTTGGTCTGGTCTGGCAAAAGACGCAGGCTGTTGTAAGACCACAGCCTCGAGACATATATGTCATCTGCTGCTGCTCCAGATCTCTCAGAGTCTTGGACCGGATTGTGCTCCCTTTTAAATGGACTCCTCAGGCTACCAATTTTGCCTGTCAAATAATTGATGTCTGCCCTGGGGTACAAAGGCTTTGCCAATTTCAACAGTTTATCCAGCGTTGCCTTCCTCTTTATTTTGTTATGACCCCTAATAAATTTCAATTTTTTGGGTTTTACTTCAAAAAGGACAGTTTGTTTGGGAGTTGACAGGTACATTTAAAAAATACAATGTCAATCAACACCAACCAACCTCTTTGAGGTTAAAAAATACAAGATAATAATGGTGTTGTGGTAACTTGACACACAAAACGACAAAACATATTATGGAGTTCACTATAAAAAAAAAAAAATATCAGGAGATCTTGATAAGAAGAAAAAAGTAGATAACTATAAAAAATAATTATAAACATTATTCTGGAGATCTGGCAAAAAAATTAAATAAAGATTATTCAGGACATCACGAGAAATAATAAAGAAATCAGTTTGTCAGAACTATGTGAATATCAGCAGCTAAACACCTTCATTATTCTAGCATTATAAATAAGAAGAGAATGCGCTGCATTGAAATATTTAAAAATTTGCAGGGTGACAAATGTGCTATCTCCATTACGAACGCTAGTTTTACCAGACCAATCGCTTCCGTCTCGTACTTGATTCAGAGCATGCATGGAATTTTGTGCGTCGGAATTGTGTACACATGATCGGAAAATTTTAGAACCAGCTCTCAAACATTTGTTGTCGGAAATTCCGACAGCAAATGTCCGATGGAGCATACACACAGGCTCACATTGAACATTTGTTGTCGGAAATTCCGACCGTGTGTACAGGGCATTACACTTTTTAAACAGTTGCAGAAACTGTTTTTTTTTCATTTGGGATAAAGGTTTTAACTATAGGAATAATAGCTGACCATTGTGAGCACCCCTGTCAGTGGTAAATGGTTTGTCTCAACTTCTAGCTGGCACTTTTGCTGGTCAGCTTGGTATGTTAAAGGAAGTTGAAAACATATAATAAAATGATATAACAGATGTATCCTGTGGTAATGTTAGTGACTGACTGCATCTAATGTAATTTTTGATTTTGTCCATAGCTCCATTTTAGGATCATTTAAGGACATCTTGCATGTATTATGTGGAACCAGTGTAATTACTTCAAAAAAAGTAAAGAAAGCTGTATTGTTGAAGACTGGAGGTGCCCTAATAGCTGGCTTTGTTCATTTTATAAAAACACGTGTGCCTAGTTTGGTAATAAATATCTGTGAAATAACTGTGCCTCAAGCAGTTCCTGTGCCATTCACATTGATCACTATGAATCATTTATCCTCAGGACTCAGCACCATATTCTTTGTTATAGCATCCTTCTGAGAAATTCAGCATCATTTTTTTTCTTTTTACATACGAGGTTCAATTTACTAACAGTTATTGTATCCAATATTTGTTCTGCCTTACCATTTTATATAAAATATGGCATGTGATGGGTAAAGAGAAAATTAATTAAATTAAAATATTATATTTGCGATAAATAATCCCGACATTGGTAAATAGAGCCTTCTTTAGAGCCTTCTTTAGACAATGGCTTTCTTCTTGCCACTATTCCATAAAGACCAGATTTGTGGAGTGCACTAATAGTTGTCCTGTGGACAGATTCTCCCACCTGAGCTGTGGATCTCTGCAGCTCCTCAAGAGTTACTATGGGCCTCTTGGCTGCTTCTCTGATTAATGCTCTCCTTGCAGGGGCCTGTCAGTTTAGGTGGATGCCCATGTCTTTGTAGGTTTTCAGTTGTGCCATACTCTTTCCATTTTCGGATGATGGAGTGAACAGTGCTCCGTGAAACTTTCAAAGCTTGGTATTTTTTTTATAACCTAACCCTGCTTTAAAATTCACAGCTTTATCCCTGACCTGTCTGGTGAATTCCTTGGCCTTTATGATGTTGTTTGTTCACTAAGGTTCCCTAACAAACCTCTGAGGGCTTCACAGAACAGCTGTATTAATGCTGAGTAGGGATGACCTTTGAGTTCGAGTCAAACTCATGTTCGACTCGAACATTGCCTGTTCGCCTGTTCAGCGAACAGCGAACAATTTGGGGTGTTCGCGGCAAATTCGAAAAGCCGCAAGCACCCTGTAAAAGTCTATGGGAGAAATCTCAAGTGCTAATTTTAAAAGCCTATATGCAAGTTATTGTCATAAAAAGTGTTTGGGGACCTGGGTCCTGCCCCAGGAGACATGTATCAATGCAAAAATTGTATCAATGCAAAAAATGCACCCGCCCCCCTCTGACGTCATGGGGAAAGCCATAGGGAAGTCCCCATGACGTCCCCGTGCGTCAGAGGGGGGCGGGGTCACCAGGTGGCCCCGCCCTCCATTATAAAAGAGCTGTCAGACGCAGCAAAGCCTCACACAGCGGGAGCCTCCCATTGCGGGGAGTGGCCCAAGAAGAGACGCCGACGCCGTGGAAGAAGATGCCGGATGAGAAGACCAGAGCAAGAAGAAGCGGATCGGAGGAAGAAGAAGATGGAAGAAGAAGATGGTAGAAGATTGAAGAAGAAGATGAAGAAACCGAAGGATGAAGAAAGTAAGAAGGAAGACCAGAAGAAAGAAGATTTTAATAAAGGAATTGTCAAAGGATGTCTCCTGTCATTTTTAACATTTTTGTCATTTTTTTGGTGAAATGGTAGGGGTACAAAAGTACCCCCTTACCATGTCAAGCAGGGGGGGCCAGGATCTAGGGGTCCCCTTGTTAAAGGGGGCTTCCAGATTCCGATAAGCCCCCCCGCCCGCAGACCCCCACAACCAATCGCCAGGGTTGTGGGGACGAGGTGCTTGTCCCCATCAACATGGGGACATGGGGCTTTGAGGGGTCACAGACCCCCAAAGCACCCTCCCAATGATGCAGGCATGTGGCCTGGTACGGTTCAGGAGGGAGGGGGGCCGCTCTCGTCCCCCTCTCTTTTCCTGCGGCCTGCCAGGTTGCGTGCTCGGATAAGGGTCTGGTATGGATTTTGAGGGGGACCCCACGCCATTTTTTTTTTTGGCCGGGGTTCCCCTTAAAATCCATTCCAGACCTGAAGGGTCTGGTATGGATATTTAGGGGGACCCCTACGTCATTTTTTTTTTAAATTTGAAGCAGGGTTCCCCTTAATATCCATAGCAGACCTGAAGGGCCTGGTAATTGAATTTGGGGGAACCCCCACGCTTTTTTTTTTATCAATGACTTTCAATGAATGACTGTTCGCTGTGTTACGGGAGCCGGCAATTCATTAGCCGCTAGTGATTTTAAATAGCTTTTTTTTTCCTGCAAAAATGACACTTTGTGCAGGGACAGTTCTAAGCAGAGGAAACATGCGCCCCTTCAGAGGCATACTATAGACACCCCCCAGGTACGAAATTTAAAGGAATATTACACTTTTATTGTTTCACATTAAGCATTATTAAAATCACTGCTCCTGAAAAAACGTCCGTTTTTGAAAAAAAAATTTGCATTGATACCTGTCCCCTGGGGCAGGACCCAGGTCCCCAAACACTTTTTATGACAATAACTTGCATATTAGCCTTTAAAATTAGCACTTTTGATTTTGAACGTTCAAGTCCCATAGACTTTAATAGGGTTCTAAAGTTCACACGAGCTTTAGGTCTGTTCGCAGGTTCTGGTGCGAACCGAACAGGGGGGTGTTCGGCTCATCCCTAATGCTGAGATTAAATTACACACTGGTGAACTCTATTTACTAATTAGGTGACTTCTGAAGGCAATTGGTTCCCCTAAGGGAACTGAAAAAAATGCACATCACACTTTTCATATATTTATTTATAAAAAAAATGTGAAAACCATTTATCATTTTCCTTCTACTTCACATTATATGTGCCACTTTGTGTTGGTCTATCACATAAAATCCCAATGAAATCCATTTACGTTTTTAGTTGTAACATGACAAAATGTGGAAAATGTCAAAAGGGTATGAATACTTCTTCAAGGCACTGTATATGCAGTAAATAATGCATAAAAATCAGCTGCCAGGGAAGGATTAATGCTGGAGCCCCATGTCATATCCGGAAATGAAAAAAAAATTCCCATGATTCAAAGGGAAATGCATGATGAGGAGATTGTCCAACCAGAAGTAATTTTTCTATAGGGAGAAAACAGCAGCTCCTGGTCACATGAAACTGAACTACCTTGAAACAGGAGAAATAAGAACCTTAACTGGGTAGAAAAAAAAATATCAGACCAAAAAAATGTAAAAGGAAAAGAACAGCATTTTGGAAAAAGGTGCATTAATAATATTCGTCTATTCATCCTGAATGGATACTTCAACACTTGCCTAAGTACTCTATTTTATCTAGGTGACTATAATTTTGAAATTTCATTGGCTGAAAATAACTGTTACTTTTATCCAAAATACTGACACTTATTCAAGTGTATTTTGTAATTTGAGCCTAATGTCTATCGAAACTTAAGTGGCTGCCCAATTCCAACCTTAACCCCTTCACCCCCCGGAAGATTATACCCCCTTCCTGACCAGAGCACTTTTTACAATTTGGCACTGCGTGGCTTTAACTGACAATTGCGTGGTAATGCAATGCTGTACCCAAACAAAATTTGCATCCTTTTTTCCCCACAAATAGAGCTTTTTTTTGGTGGTATTTGAACAGACAAAAAAAGGCTGACGCCAGGAAACTGGGACATTTATTGCACTAAGAACCTTGTGAATGTCCTGCAAGAGCCCAAAGAGCAGCTGTGTGGATGAGCACACCAGGAGGGGATAGTCTTGAAAGGACAAACAGTCAAATAATTAAAATGTTCAATGAGATAAAAGCATGTGCCGATTTAATAATAACATATGATTGGATGAACAATTATCTAGACATCTCCTTGCATAGATGGAACAACTGCAAAGCGTGCTCCTCACTGTGACAGTACCTTAAGCAACAGTCGGTGGTGGACTGGCTTGGTGGGGCAGTGCTACGATGGAAAAACCTTCATGTGTTCCTTCCTGGATGTCACTAGGAAGAGGGAAGCCAGCATGTGCAGAGCCGGATGGACAGTGTGGAGCCTGGATCGGATCCCTAATGATGTGTGGCGGAATGATGGGGCAGCCAGGAAGCAAAGGAGGGACCGAGAGGCAGCCAGAGCAGCCACCGACCGGAGCTGGTGGACGGAAACACCCGAACGTGACGTCATACGATCGGAGAGCGCTGGTCCAAAACAATGCTTGGAGCACAACAGGTGGAGAGCAAACTGAGGAGAGTAGAGAGGGAAGATAGCTGTTGTCTTGACTATGAGTATTGGGACGTGGCCCTTCTTCAGGTCTGTGACATAGACTGCAAATGGGGTTTAAATAGGGACAAACTGCAGGAAGAATTACAAATTTAAAGGAACCATTATTGTTTTTTCCACCACAGCATACCTCCATCGTTTAAACAACATGATGACAAAGGCTTATTATATATACACTACAAAAAAGACAAGGGAATACAATAAAAATAAGCAGGATGGACAAGAAACAATGGTTATAATATGAATTAAATGTCTCAATTAAGATAAAATATGTATATATATATACATCACTGGCGTGCACACATTGTGTCAAGAGTGTGCACAGGCACACCCTAATCCCTGGCCTGTGCTGAGCTCTAGAGTCCCGGCCGTGGGCGGTGGCGGAGTGATATACATCTGAAATCCGCCCCCCCTCCGGCCTTCTCTCTCTCCCTTTGCTTGAAGGGCGGAGCCTCAGCCTGGATAGCAGCAGGCGGGTCAAGTTAGCAGCAGACTCACATCTTCGGCTATTTTCGGTGGCTCCGTGGTTCGTACTGCGCAAGCGCAAGCGCTGCGCCTGTGCAATACAGGGTGCATTATCCACCAGTGTTTTTCGACAGGACACAGGGGCACTGATAGCACATGGTGGACCAAAACCCTCCTTCCATGCCTGACTTAAAAAATAAGTGTGCGTTACTGCGTTTTATATGTATCTATAATTATATATATATATATATATATAAATATACACACACACACACTTACTTTTTTGCTGACAAGCCAGGCAGGGTTCATATTGATTTGAATTTTATATGCAATGTATATATATATAAAAAAAATCTATCTATCTATCTATCTATCTATCTATCTATCTATCTATCTATCTATATCTATATATATATATATATATATATATATATATATATATATATATATATATTAAAATCAATATTAACCCTGCCTGCAAAAAGTGTGTGTGTGTGTATGTATGTATGTATGTGTATGTATGTGTGTGTATATATATACATACAGACGCACGTGTGTTTGAGCTTTGGTTTGAGGTGCATACCCTAATCCAATAGGCTGCACACGCCTATGATATATATATATATATATATATATATATATATATATATGGGCATATGAGTATATATATCATAAACTCAGTGGAGCAGGTAATAAATTGCTTTATATTGTACTCATTACCGGCCCTATCAGAGAAAGAGGATTGGCCATATTGGATTAAATGGCAAGTCAGACAATCCCTTTTCTACACTGGAAAATACCAGTTCTGTTGTCGAAATAGGACCTAATGTCCATAACTCTCTCCTTTCGAGAATTCTTAAGTTTGCTTGGGGCAACAATATATACTCCTGTCCAAACAACTGATCATGTGGAATTTGACCATTTTGTGCCTTCCATCCACACTCATAATAGGTACAACCCTCTGGCCAGGGATTTTGACATCTTCTCTAAAGAGGCTGCATCACATAACAGCTTCCACCATGTGGATCGCCTTCTACAAGGTTGGAGCGTGGACACAATTGGCTCAGAGCAAGCCTGTAATACTATGATTAATCATAAGGCCAATTCTCTTTTTCTGATAGGGCCGGTAATGAGTACAATTTATTACCTGCTCCACTGAGTATGTGATATATGTACTCATATGCCCATGCAACTTGTTATACGTGGGCCGTGCGATGCAAACCTTACAAAAACGTATAGGGGAGCACCAACGGTTTCTATAAAAGGAATTTCATTAACATAGAGTCCCCCACCACTTCAAAACCTATCATGCTAAAAACATCCATTGTCTAAAGGTTGTGGCCATCGAATGCATTCCGGGTGGTTCTCTGACTGATAATGAGAGGTTCTCCTTGTTGTTCAAACAAGAATCATTCTATAAACTGGCCTCTCTATCTCCCAATGGGTCAAACGAAGGCCTAGAGATTCATAGTATCATCTAGACCCCTTCTGTTATTGTTCCTTATTTTCCTGTCACCAACAGTTTTCAGTCTGTATATCCTCAGGGTGTACCCATAGGTTACATACTGAGGGGATAATAGTAAACATATAGCATAGGATGTTTTGTATTTGGCACTACTTGTCCATTCCTACATAGTTTCCCACCACCATTATATCTTTTATTACATGTTTTCATCCATATACTTGTTATATATGCATGGTAATAGATAAAACACCAATTAGGTTTTTCATTGGGTTTTTCTTTGCAATTGGTTTTTATTTAAATTTAACAGACAAAAACAATAACAGTTACCAAAACATACTTAGAGAGTCACATAATATTTCAACTTGTGTGTTGTACAGACGTCTGGTATTGCATATTAACCATAAGTAGGTACGTGATCACATATATTCACAGTTCACTTTATGATTTGGCACTGTCCCAGCGGCGCCGGCACCCCAAATAGGAACTTACTGTACCTGTGTCGCCGGGCCGCACCTGAATGCAATGTTATACCTGTGACCGACTTCCTATGAGTCATTATAGTTTCTTCCAGAAGGCGGAGCTCTCTGAGTAAAACACAAAAAGAAACTAAACAAAAGTGAAAGATCGTAGTTGGAACTTATTTATTGTGTAACTTGTTCACATAGACCATGTAACTTGTAATGTAAGGTTTTTAGAATTTTACAATTCCATAAGATATGAAGGATGACACCTCTTCCCCCACACTCCCTCCAACACTCTGGGGAGGAGTCTGTGTAAATCTGCGCCAGCCTTACTGGAGTTAGGTAGGTTCTGTATATCACTTTGAGCATTAACTCCCAAAGATTCACACAGTGGGAGTAATGGTGATGGGATTGGATGGCTTTTTGCCATTCCTTTTGAGTGAACGTAGATCCCACTTCCCTCTCCCAATTATGCATGTTTGAAGATTTATGGAAGGTTCCACTATATTGTAGCTTGTTGTTAAACCAGGACAGTCCTTTTGTGCTGTCCCGGTCTGACTTCAAGCATGACCAAGATTCTCTATGTAAATTATAGTGCATAGTTGGGTTGTTCCTCTGAAAATAAGTGAGTTGGATATGGACGAAAGATGTAGGATGGGGATGCTTTTGGGCCAGATCTTTATAGGTTTGTATTCCCTCACTCATCCACTGATGTGTGTTTAGATTGGGTATGATATGTTCGTATACTGGTAAAGGCATGTCTGTACATCTATCAGTGGTATCCTGAGGAACTATACTGTGAAGATGGGTCCACGCTGCTAGTGTGGCATCTATAGAGGGAAAGGGTTGGTGAACTAGTTCCTTGTGTGTCAGGGTCGACAAAAGCAGAGCAGGCAAACTTTTGTTTCCCGCCATACTCCTCTCGATCCCGACCCACAGTTTATCTGTGGTCTTTTCCATTCATGCCTTAGCCTGATTTAGGTAAGCTGCATAGTAGTAGTTTTTGAGGTTGGGGAAATTAACTCCACCGCTCGATTTGTTCTCATTGGGTTTTTATACTATGAGCCATGGGAACATTAATCATAAACTAACGAATCATTGAATGAATTAACTAACTTGCCTGGTTTTGTCACAAATATTATTATTACTATCATTAATCTTTAGTGATTATTTACTTTGGGCTATCATACACAGTATGGTCTGTATCAAATTTACTTTCTTGATAATCCTCCTTATCATTATCAAGCTTTGTTTTGGACCTGCATTCCCCGATCGTCTGACATCACGTTCGGGTGTTCCTGTCCACCAGCTCCAGTCGGTGGCTGCCTCCCGGGCCCTCCTTTGCTTCCTGGCTGCCCCATAATTCTGCCACACATCATTGGGGATCCGATCAAGGCTCCACACTGTCCATCCGACTCTGCACACGCTGGCTTCCCTCTTCCTAGTGACATCCAGGAACACATGAAGGTTTTTCCATCGCAGCACTGCCCCACCAAGCCAGTCCACCACCTACTGTTGCTTAAGGTACTGTCACAGTGAGCTTTGCAGTTGTTCCATCTATGCAAAGAGATGTCTAGATAATTTTTCATCCAATCATATGTTATTATTAAATTGGCACATTCTTTTATCTCATTGAATGTTTTAATTATTTGAATATCCCCCCAAAAAAAATATATCGTCATTAGTTTAGGCCAATATATATTCTTCTACATATTATTGGTAAAAAAAATCGCAATAAGCGTATATTGATTGGTTTGTGCAAAAGTTATAGCGTCTACAAATTATGGGAAAGACTTATGGAATTTTTATTATTATTTTTTTTTTTACTAGTAATGGCGGCGATGTGCGATTTTTAGCGGTACTGCAACATTACAACAGACAGATTGGAAACTTTTGACACATTTTGCGACCATTGACATTTATACATCAATCAGTGCTATAGAAATACACTGATTACTGTGTAAATGTCACTGGTAGTGAAGGGGTTTACACTAGGGGGTGATCAAGGGGTTAAATGTGTGTTCTCTCAGTGTGTCCTAACTGTATGGGGATAGGACTGAGTAGGAGAGGAGACATATCGCTGTTCCTACATAGTAGGAACAAACGACATGTCTCCTCTCCTCTGACAGCACAGGGATTTGTGAGTTTACACACACAAATCCCAGTGCTAGCGCTCATGCACGCGATCGCAGTCTCCCACTGTGCATGCGCCCTCTGGTGGCCCAAAAAGGGAATGACGTACCCATACGGGATTTCGCCCAGGAGAGCCATTGTGCCGCAGTATATCTGTGTGAGACAGTCGGGAACCAGTTAAACAAATATTTCTTCCTTAACACCCTACATCCTCCACCCTCCACCATGTACCACACAATACCTCTGGAGGGCAATTGGGTCTTCCATCAATTCTATCCCAGTTCTCTTTCTTAGACCCACTCAAAATGAGAGAAAGAGCTGCTGACACTGGGTATGGTGTGCAGTTTCACAGCACGGCCATGACAGGAAAGTCTGAGGTGCTTTATGTCTGGGCTGTGATTAATCAATTAATTGTATTCTATAAATTGTAACACTTGTTTCAGGAATTATCTACATGCAAAATTTTAGCAATGTGTTTCAGATTCATTCATGCAGAAAGAATTGCAACACTAAGTAAGGAATAATGTACTAGGTACATTAACTAAACCTACGTATACACAGTTAAGTTACTTCTTTGCTGCGGTTAGTCACAATTCTCCACTATTGTTAATAGAGCACATTTCCCCACAGGAGGCAATCACTATCTATGTAATGTAATATTGTGAAACAAGGTGGTTCACATTTTTAATATAACTTGTGAAACCTTCCCATAGCAAATCATTTACAGCAAAAGGGCTGTATGGTGGCTGAGTGGTTAGCTTTCTGTCTTTGCTGTACTTTGGGTTCAGTCCCAGCTAGAACACTATCTGAAATGTGGATATTCTTCAGCTTTCAAGTGGTGTTCCTTCTAACAGTATCAAGTGCTATTAGTGTATTTGTAACCTTGTTGAATCTCCTAAATTAAGAATAATAATAACAAAAAAAACAAAGTAGGATGTTAAGGAAAAACCTACCAAGCTATACATTTGGAAGCACAGGCTTCTTCATAAACTTTTTGTGTTGGGGAACAAACTGTTGCATAAATTACAAAATTGTGTGACATTAATAGAAACCAATATTATGAATAGGAATGAGCATTGGTAGCAAGAACGAGAAACAAATATAACAGTACAGTTAGTTGACATTTTGTTGGATTTGTAGATTTACAAGACGTTTGCCTTCATTTTTTAACAGACATCTATGTGCCATTGTATATATACACATATATACAGTATAGATGTACAGTAAATCTATATCTATGTACAAATATATATATATATATATATATATATATCTATGATCTGGGTTTTCCAAGCTGAGACAGACACAGATACAACTAACACGAAAGACGCAATGAAGACTTACAGACATGACACAGACCTGAGGTGTGCCTTGGTCAGCAGGTCAGTACGCCTAAAAGGGGGCATACTCAATAATAATAAAGAATTTAAAGATTGTTGTAAGGGAAAAGGGGTGGGAGGGTATCGCCGCACCGGAACTGACAAGGAGATAGGGGAGTGTGTGGAATATATATACCCTCCAAACTCCTTCCATAAATCTAGGCCACCATACTGGCCTTCTTATTTATGATCTGAGTTTTCCGAGCCAAGACAGACACAGATGCAACTAACACGAAAGACGCAACAAAGACTTACAGGTATGACACTGAGGTGTGCCCTGGTCTGCAGGTCAGTGCACCTGTCATGGATTCACCACCCAACGCAGTGGTTACCTAGGGGTTAACAAGAGCACAGAGTAATTGCAGAGATTGGCGCCAAGACTTCCGATTTAAACCCCCCAGCTGCACAGAGACTTTGCTGTCTGATCTGCAGCTTGTACCTGTGAAACTTGTTTCTGAGATCCTGATTCTAATTCCTGTGTTGACCCGACTCACTCTGACTACGTTTGCTCTCTGTATATATACTGTTTACCCTTATAGATATATACAGTACATATATTATTGCCCACTGCTTAACCTGCTCCCCAGCACGTATTAATACTTTCTTTTTTTCAAACCATTTAAATATTTTACCATAACAAAATATTGTAGTTACAACAAAAAGGATATAAGCAAGCGGTAAAGCATATAGAACCGACCATGGACTCAACCAAACGATCAGCAACGTAGTGACGTCACATATTAGCCGACACATTTCCCTGTACCAGGCATTATCTGGGGTTGCAGGATCATGGTTCTCTCTGTTCACACAGTGAGTCTATCCCCCACACAGTAAGAAAGCACCTCCTAGGGACACACTTAACCCTTTGATTGCCCCTGGTGTTAACCCCTTCCCTGACAGTGTCATTTATACAGTGTCAGTGCATATTATTATCATTGATCACTGTAAAAAAAGCGTCAAAAGTGTCAGTTAGGTGTCCAATCTGTCCGCTGCAATGTGGCAGTCCTGCTAAAAATCCCTGATCGCTGCCATTACTAGTAAAAAAAATAAAAATAAAAAAAATGCCATAAATCTATCCCCTATTTTATAGACGCTATAACTTTTGCGCAAACCAATCAATATACACTTATTGGGATTTTGTTTTACCAAAAATATGTAGCAGAATACATATTGGCCTTAACTGATGAAGAAATTAATTTTTTTTATTGGGTATGTTTCATAGCAGAAAGTAAAAAATATTGTTTATTTTTCAAAAATTTTGGTCTTTTTTTGTCTATAGTGCAAAAAATAAAAGACACAGAGGTGATCAAATACCACCAAAAGAAAGCTATATTTGTGCGAAAAAAAAGGATATATACATTTTATTTGTGTGCAGTGTTACACGACCGCACAATTGTCAGTTAAAGTAACACAGTGCTGTGTCGCAAAAAAAGGCCTGGTCATTAAGGGGTAAAACCTTTGGGGGCTGAAGTGGTTAATAAATGGCATCTACATACTGCACAATGAGCCTTTCTCTTTTTCTGATGCATGAATAGGGATGGGCTCGTAGAAAAAATTAACATATGGGGTGCTCGCGTCAAGTTTGCCTGCCGCAGAGCTCCCCATAATGCACTGCGAGACGTTTATTTGTTTGAAGTAACGCCTGGTACATGTGATGAGATCATCGGACAAATGATCATCTGCTATTCGATGGCTGCGGATTAGCCAAAGGATGCACCTGACCTGCATGATTTGGCCAATCACAGCACGATGTGCTGTGAGAGCCATGATTGGCCAAAGGCAGGGTGCTTACATGACGGTCGTATATAGTGAATCAATGGAGATTAGGCAGGTAGTATAGTGTGAAGTCAGTCAGTGAAGTATATATAATACAGTTCAGAGTATATAGTGCAGTTAGTGTAGTATATATAATACAGTTCAGAGTATATAGTGCAGTCAGTGTAATATATATAATACAGTTCAGAGTATATAGTGCAGTCAGTGTAGTATATATAATACAGTTCAGACTATATAGTGCAGTCAGTGTAGTATATAAAAATACAGTGCAGGGTATATAGTGCAGAGTATATAATACAATGTATTGAAGTGGTTAAGGGGAACCCTATGACAAAATAAAGAAAAAAACTATGTGGGGTCCCCCCCAAAATCCATACCAGGCCCTTTGGATCTGGCATAGATTTTAAGGGGAACTCCATGACAAAATGTAAAAAAAAATGGTGTGGGGTCCCTCCAAAATCCATACCAGACCCTTATCCGAGCATGCAGCCCGGCAGGCCAGGAAAGGGAGGGTACAAGTGAGTGCCCCCCCCCCCCGAGTGAGTGCCCCCCCCAAACCATACCAGCCCTCAACATGGGGAGGGTACTTTGGGGTGCCCCCCAAAGCACCTTGTTGATGGGGACAAGGGCCTCTTCCCGACAACCCTGGCAAGTGGTTTTTCATCTATATTGCCGGGAGCCGGCAATACATTACAGCCGCATGCAAGTTTATATAATTTTTTTCCTTTAGAAATGTAATTATTGCTGCGGCATGTTTTACATATCGCACAGATGCACCACATTACAGGCAGACTAAAGGGAACCCCCTGGCACATTTAAAGGTATATTTTATTTTTATTGTTTCACTTTGAGCATTATTAAATTCACTGTTCCTGAAAAAACGATCGGTTTAAAAACTTTTTTTTTTGCATTGATACATGTCCCCTAGGGCCGTTCCCAGGTCCCCATACACTTTTTATGGCAATAACATGCATATAAGCTTTTAAAATGAGGACTTTTGAAATTTCGTGTTTGTGTCCCATAGACTTTAATAAGGTTTGCATGTTCGCTATCATTTTTTGCCTGTTCGAGATGTTCTGGTGCGAACCAAACTGGGGGGTGCTCAGCCCATCCCTATGCATGAACTTCACAACATTGCCTGAGTAAGGAACACAATTGATTCAATTTCAAAGTGTGTACATTCAGATTTCCATGGGTGGAGGCTGGATGGCTATATCATTATACACCAGATCAGGAATGGGCTGCTGAGACGGAATTGGCTCCCTGTGAGGAGTCTTACATGTTCTACGCATTTCATGATCTCTTATAATTTAGAGATCATGAACCTCTGGTAGGAGGCTATACCTATACATTTCTTTGCATGTGTGGATTAGCAATACCCGATTGAGTCTAATTCCTCACTTGATAAGTGCACTGCACATTTTGGGACTTTATATTGATACTTTATTGGATATTTTTCACACTTGATTGTGTTTATATTACTATTTTAAATAGTTCTTTGTATATTTTGGAACTTCGTACAGACTTGTTATTTTTCGTCTATTGATTTTATGCACATATGCATTGGTTGACACTGTGTAACACTGAATATTTTTGTATTGATATAGCTGATACAATTGTATCAGCATTGTTTCATTATATCACCTTCACTTTAATGTTAGGGTAGAGATAGCAGACAGCGCAGTCTTTTACAACTTCTTCTAATTGTCATTAACATGAGTTCTCTAGCCAGTACTGAATGAGGGGTTTGTTTGTGCAGCTGGAGCCGCTTGTTCCTCTATGGGCACTCTATTGGCACACAGCAGCTGTCACAGGTCCTTATTTGACAGGCATGCAAGTGTGGATGAGTGGCCACAAATGCACACTGTCTGTGTTCAGACCTTTAAAATGAGGACCTGGTTTGTTGTGTTTTATACATCTGCAGAAATTGTAAGTTAAAGAGTATGCAAACCCAATATTTCATATTGCTGATATGTGCTTGATGTACCGTGTACTTATATGAAAAAGCATCCTGTTCTCTTTGTATTGCTTCCTTTGTGTGAAATCCCTGGTTTTCCTTCCAGTCTCTCTGCTTTCCTATTAAAAACTGACCACACTAATCAGGAGAACACAATGTGGTCAGTTCTCTAGCCATGCTGGGAACTCAGTGGGCTCTCCTCCAATGATCAGACATGTTCTGACACGCCCCCCCCCCCCCCCCCCTGCGCAGGCATTCACTGGGAAGCTCTGTGTACTGTTACTTCTCCTTCCCCAGCTCTTATGCAGATGAGAACGTATGATGTTTTTTTAAATATCTGTACATAATTGTTTTGCCTTTCATTTCTATTTTAAACTCAATGGGTTGTTTTACAAGGTGATCATTTACAATCAAATTGTGTTTGTGACCCCTAATAATTATTTTAGTCTATTTTTAACAAAACATATTGTGTTGATATATATATTTCTTTTTTTGGGGGGGAGGGGGGCGGTCTGTCATGTAGGTTTTATGAGGGCCCAAATATTTTTTCTAACAGCAGCCCTGGGTATATGTATCGCTACATTGGTTCAATGTAACTCCATGAAAAAATATAAAGTCAGCAGCTACAAATACTGTTATTAGTTATTAGGATAATTACCTGTCCAGGGTTCCCACAATGTCTTCGGATCGGGGCTCTCGGGTGCTGCTGCTGCGATTTGTAGTAAGGGAACCCAGCCGCGAAGCCGAAAGGTTCCCTACTGCACGAAGCGTGCTGCACTTTCTAATTAGCCCGACAAAGGAGGAAGGAGGAGGGGGGGCGAACTTCTGGGGGACAGCACAGTGTCGCGGTCTCCCGGAAGTGGGGACAGGTACCTGTCAAAGACCGATACCTTTTCCCCCCTCCCCCTGAAAGGTGCTAAATGTAGCACCGGAGGGGGGGAAGGAGTCAATTAACCGATTGCCGACCAGCCACCAACATGGCTCGGCTGCATGAATTGCCGTTATGTTACGTCGGTAACATAGACGGTCACTAGGGGGCGCGTGCGTGCTGCCAGAGGCGCGTGCCTCAGAACTAACAGATCGTCTGTTCATACAGAGTATGAACAGCGATCTGTTAGTTTCCCTGCACAGTCCCATCCCCCTTTAGTTAGAGCACACACTAGGACACACATTAACCCCTTCACCCCTTCACTGCCTCCTAGTTTTAACCCCTTCACTGCCAGTGACATTGTTACAGTAATCAATTAATTTTTAATCGCACTGATCGCTGTATTAATGCCAATGGTCCATAAAAATGTGTCAAAATTGTCTGACGTGTCCGCCATAATGTTGCAGTCACAATAAAAATCGCTGATCGCCGCCATTACTAGTGAAAAAAAAATTATTAATAAAACTGACATAAAACTATCCCCTATTTTGTAGACGCTATAAATTTTGCGCAAACCAATCAATATACGCTTATTGTAATTTTTTTTACCAAAAATATGTAGAAGAATACGTATCGGCCTAAACTGAGGAAAATATATTTGTTTTAGATATTTTTTGGGGATATTTATTATAGCAAAAAGTAAAAAATAATGCGTTTTTTTCAAAATTTACGCTCTTTTTTTGTATATAGCGCAAAAAATAAATCAAAACCGCAGAGGTGATCAAATACCACCAAAAGAAAGCTCTATTTGTGGGAAAAAAAGGACGTCATATTTGTTTGGGAGCCACATCGCACGACCACACAATTGTCAGTTAAAGCGACCAGGGGCCGAATCGCAAAAAGTGCTCTGGTCTTTGGCCAGCCAAATGGTCCAGGGTATAAGCGGTTAAGCGGAGGTTCCACTTTTGGGTGGAACTCCACTTTAAGTCCCTTTAAGTTATGGATACTTCAGCAATAAAAGGGATAGCGGGCATACAATGGTTCTCCTTTATGCCTTTCTTCTTTATAAATGCAGCCAGTTGTAATTCTCTTTACTGTCTAGTGTCTAGTACTGAGAGTAAACGTGACCTATTGCAACATTTGGACTTTTGCCTCTGTCACCGTAACTAAATTGTAAATTATAATTTCAACAGATAATCAGCTTCCTTTTCAAATTTGCTTCAATTTGCCAATTTGTTTGTGAATAGTTTTTTGTTCAAGAGCAACAAGTAGTCATGAGGGCCGGTTCACACCAGAACCCTGGAGCCAGAAACCTGCATTCTATGTGCGTTTCCCACACCACATTCCAAATGCACTGGGTGTGCAATCTGCTGCAGGTGTCAGTATATTGGGACACGGGTCCGCATTTCTGTGCAATTTAGACGTGAACTGGCCTTTTAGAGGTTCAGTATTTAAATATGGAAGAAATATTTCTATTTTTAAACTTTAAACAAGAAACCAGCACGTTTATTGAATTTTGTTGCGCAGTATTGAGTTTCAGTTACTGTGTTT
>CM053028.1:354789247-354860265 GCA_028564925.1 Lithobates sylvaticus | reverse complement strand
CCAGCTTGTTCAATTAAGCTTTGGTAATAAAACCTGGAATTTCATTGGTTTCTATGCAGAAGTGAGCCTGATTTTGCACTTTACAGCTTTAGTAAATAAACCCCATTGTGTACTTAAAAGTGGGGTATGCCTGTAATGGTAAGTACACATAGAGCATATCATTAAAAATTCACAAGAGAGCAGCAACTACAGAGAGCCAGAAATCTCAACATATTTCTTGAATTTTACTTCTTCAGAGAAACCAGGGTTAGGGGCCTGAAAATACATGCATTTACATCTACCGGGACTTCTACTAATTTTTTATTACATGATGCTTACATAAGTCATATGTTTATTTTAAACCAGGCTATGTTAAAATCAGTAGATCCATGTGTGTGCATTCCATCCAAAGCAACCGGGAACCATCCAGCAACCGGAAAGGCAGTAGATGTCTAGGTATAATACTTGTTTAGTAAAGTAAGGTATTTTCCTAAGGTATTTCCCTAATTGTATTAATTACTTCAACAATTCCCAACCTAAGAGCGTTGAGAAGTTCCATACATCGGTGGCCCCTAAAAAAAATGAGAAGTGATATCAACCTATCCCCATATGTCTATACTTCACATACATTACTATGCAGACTGTGTACATCCATAATATCACATTGGACTTACTTAAGAGATGTAGCCAAATCCCAACGGAAATTACCAATGTGCCATGTAATATTACCACATGCTCCTAGTTGTTAATCTAAAAATATTTATAAGACTTAAATTAATTAGGCCCTTTACAGTCTACAATACTAGATCTAACTATCTTATGTATACTGTGCCCATCAAATGCCGCCACTGTGCCATCAAATGGTCCCACAGTGCCATCAAATGCTCCCACTGTGCCCCATTAAATGCTCTCACTGTGCCATCAAATGCAGTCACTGTGCCCCCCCCGCCCCCACCCACCATCTGCCCGGAACTTACCCTGTCTTGGTGGGGCAGTGGGTGATGGCGACGGGCGGTGTCCTCCATGCTCCTCCACTCCACAATGTCTTCTTCTCCCATCCTCTCCTCCCATCCTCTCCTTTGATTGGTCACCTGATAGGTGTCCAATCACAGCACCTGTCGTTTCAGCCAATCAGGTGACAGGTGACCTGAGCATCTGATTGGCAGAGAGGCAGTTCAGTGTTAGGAAAGCGAATATTCATTCTCTTTTTTAACACAGCTGGGTGAACTGCAAGCGCTCGCTGTTTACCTTTTGGATGCCGATTAGAGCCTATGGCTCTAATCAGGTGCTTCAAAAAAAAAAACCTGCTGGGCGCCTGAATAGGGGGTGGCAGCGGTGGCCATGGATAGAGTCATGCAATGCATGACTCTATCCATTGGTCATATAGGGGGTGGCCTGAGAGAAGGGGCGGCACCTGTGCACCCTTATGGACCACCACCACTGGTGCTAGTGGTCCCTGAACCATTAACAGATTACACATGTCTGTGATTAATGGGTTTGCAGGCTACCTTACCTTCAAGATGTTTGCTAATGCACCCTTCAATCCCCCTCCTCACATGTAATCTCATAGAATTTTGCTATAAGAAGGATGTGTAGAAGGTTAACAAACACATTGCATTGCTTATTGTGTTTTATATTTCCATAGGAAACATATGGCTACAAACAGCAGTCCTGCAGAAGAGCAGCCTGTGTTTTTGGATATGTATTTTCTTGTGGATTTCTCTGGCTTTTGTTTCATTGGAAGCCAGAATGGCATGTATGGGCCCACTGCATTCCGTGCAGCCTGCAGGAAGCTGACGTTATACTGCTGAAAACCACAGTAAGTCTCATTCTGCTGTACCATGATGTAGAACAATGGGATATATTCTAAGCTAAGAGTTATAAATTCTAATATGTTTTTCAGTAAAATATTAGGCCATTAGATCTCAATGCTGAGATTAGAGACGCCTTTATCACAAAAAAAGTGAAATAAAAAACAGCAGCCTACTTACCCTAACCCATAACTCCTAACCTAAAACTTTTAGGCTGACCCTAATACATAGCCCCCTATTCAAGCCCAAACATTTAACTCAGTCTCTAAAATTAAAACATGTAATGTTTTTTATGAAGGTAGCCATACACAATGGGGTCTATTCTCTAAAACATTTGTTGCGCAATTGTCAAATTCATTCCTGCAAGCTAAACAAAATGTCACCATAATTTGGATGTAAACCCTCACATATACCCAGTGAAGTTAACAGCCTCAGATGATACACAGAAAAGAAACAAATCGTCCTACATAAGTTTTACATGCATATCTGCTATCTGTCCCTTTCTATATTCTTTTGAAAGTGCACATCGTCTTACAGATTTTCTCTACTTATTCAGCACAGGGAGTGAAGTCTGGGCATACAGCTAAGACAGCTGATTGTAGTAAAGGCACCCCCCCCCCCACACAGGCAAAGACTCTCAGAGCTCTGCTCTAACAAGTCAAGCACTCTGCTAATCTAGTTATAGCAACCTCCCACAACACAAATTTCTGGCTGGTTTTAACTCATGTTTCAGAAAACGTTTTAGAAGTTATCATGCTGATAACAGAAAAATGGAGCAGGAGAAAGCCATGGGACTCGGTGCTTTGAAGAGAGATAAGAAAATACTACAGATATATGTGACTCAGGTTTACATCCACTTTAAGTCCTGAATCGTCAGCTTTATCTAGTGGCCAAAATGTGGTATCGTTTTCTGGAAAAACTGAAAATTGTTATCAATACTTATTTTAATTTTCCTTTCCTGGCTCTGCCCCAATACACATGATCACGTGTCAACTCTGTCCCTTGACCCCATGTAGGACATCCCTTAACCACTTCAGCCCCGGAAGGATTTACCCTCTTCCTGACCAGAGCATTTATTGCGATTCTGTACTGCGTCGCTTTAGCTGACATTTGCACGGCCGTGCAATGTTGTACCCAAACAAAATTGACATCCTTTTTTCCCACAAATAGAGCTTTCTTTTGGTGGTATTTGATCGCCTATGTGTTTTTTATTTTTTGCGCTATAAACAAAAAAAGAGTGTAAATTTTGAAAAAAAAAGCAATATTTTTAACTTTTTGCTATAATAAATATCCCCAAAAAATATATAAAAAAACGAATTTCTTCCATAGTTTAGGCCGATATGTATAGGCATTTGGATGGTAAAGGCACTGCGTCACAAGCCTAGCATGTGCTGGAGACCGTATCCATAGGGATGGGAGGATCTTGATGATGGGCCTGCAGAGTCTGAGGATGGGTTGGGCTGAACAGGGTGTCGCTTACAATTTGCTTTTGTATGAACCCGAGGAGACAGGGAACAATTATCGCTTGATGAAGAAATTGTCCTCTTGCGGTTTCTGCGTGAAGGACCTCTCCCCCTGCAAAAAGGAGGATTCATTAACCCACTGGTATCAAAAAGAGAGAAGGTGTCCCCTACCTTTCAGAAGTCTTCAGTGCCTCTTGAGTAGGAACTGGCGAGCTCATCCTGCGCTGGAAGGAAAGTAGTATACATACACAAATAGCTCTATGTAGCAGGATAGCAGGAGGCATACAACTCCAACTCACATATCCAAGGAAGCCAAGAAGACGGAGGGTGACAAGATGAGCTCTAGAAGACCACCAGGACAGCCAGACAGCTGAAAGAAAAAGATCTAATATCTAATACAGGTCCAACAAGCCTAGTCCCCCCAAAAGTCTACCCCCATAGCTTACCAAAGCCCCTGGAAAGGTAGACTGGCGGCAGCAGTGTCCTACAACAGCACCCAGGCTTTTAAAACAATGATGCCTCCCACCGTCCAATCAAAATCGGTAGCTTGTGCACCAATCCACGGCTGCAGCCGACAGCCAATCCAAGCTGCCCAGATGATGTCATCGCCCCGCACCACCGCTCTGGGCATCGGCAGAGTATGGCAGAAGCCGGAAATACTACACACGGTGGCCAAACAGGAAAGGGGAAGAGAGAGACAGCAAGGAAGAGAAAAGAGACAAGGAGGACCCAGGATGGCTGCCACCACTGTGACTAATGGCATTTTATGCCTGTGCCATCTCCGGCACCAGGAGTGTCCACCTTCTGGAAGATTTACCCCCAACAAGGGACCCTCTAACGTGGGGATCAATGGCAGGACAGAAAACAGGACATACGAAGCAAAGACAAAATAAGGACGGGGTCTTCAGGTACTGCATGTCCTTTATTATGCTATTAAGGGATGTCCTACATGGGGTCAAGGGGCGGAGTTGACCCGAGGTCACGATGGCATGGGGCTGAGCCTGGAAAGCTCCATATGAAAACCATAGCACATTTTGACCACTAGGTGGAGCTGATAATACAGGAATGAACCTCTTAGAAAAAGGACAGTGACATTTCGTTCAGCTTGCATGAATGGTTCTGCCATTTATATAACAAATGTTTTATAAATAGACCTCATAGTGATTTTTGATCAATCGATAGCTAACAAGTTATTAATCACTGTTTAAAATATCGAATAACGTATGTTCTTGTTGCCCACTTTATGATTAGTTAAAAATATGATCATTATTAAATGTAAACAATCAACTAAATAACTCAATCTGTTTTGTGCTCAGCTTTAGTAGATATTTATTCAAACAGTTCTCTAACTCAATTGAACAGGAGGTCTCTGGCTATACATTTTGATTCAAATCAATAAGTTGCATTAAATGACACACTGATCATTCCCTTGTTGCTAAGATATGAAAAACATTTTAAGTAAAATTCTTAAACTGTCTGTCCATATAAGCCTCCATAGAGGAAGGAAAAGCACTGTTAGTTAATGAAGGTTTGCTGATAGTAGGAAGGGCAGAGTAATAACCCATCAGATTTCTTTTGCTATTTTATTATCTAATCGCATGCTAAATCCTAAAGCAAATCTTCTGTTTAACAAGGATTTAATACCCCCTCTACATTAAAATCCTTTTAGACAGGTCCTCTTCTTCCTGTGGAGCTGTTGGCAAGTTCTCAATGCTGAAGAGAACAGCATTGCTTTATACAGTATTGTACCAAATCCAGGTTGACACAGTGACACTCCACCAGGGAGTGGGTCCCTGACAACCTAACCTCACAGAAAGTGGGTTGAATAAACAGAAAACCCAGAAAAGAAGCAATGATGCACCTTGGCGTGGTGACTCTGTGGAGGACAGCGCCAGAGAGAAAGTGAGCTGTGCAGCAAAAGCTGTTTATGCTTCAGAATAAAAGTATACTAAAAGCAGCCCTCAAATTTTCCACTCGCCTACTCGCATTTTGCGAGTGGAAAATGAGGGCTTGCGAGCTGGGCTGCCTGCCTGGGAGAGGGGGGGAGAGCACCGTCGGCGGGTTGATCGGGAGCCGTTCTCCCAGCGATTGCCCCGGGGAGGAAGAGGAGAGCCAGCGGGATAACACGCTGTTACCGGCGCTTACATTATACTTGTCTCCGCTCTGCTCAACGCGGCCCCCCCTCCTCCTGTGATAGACAGAACACCGGTCCAATGCTGCGATGCGTTCTGTCTATCACCGGCATGGGTCAGGAGGAAGCGGGGCTGTGTCGAGCAGAGCGGAGACAAGTATAATGTAAGCGCCGGTAACAGCATGCTATCCTGATTCCCGCAGCTCTCCTCTTCCTCCAGCCGTGCATTCCCCTGCCCAGGCGAGGCTGAAATTGGCACAGTGAGACTACAATGGTCACAGTAAGGCTACAAAGGGGCACAGTGGGGCTGCAAAGGGACATAGTATGGCTGCAAAGGGGCACAGTATGGCTACAACGGGCACAGTGGGGCTGCAACAGGCACAGTATGGCTGCAAAGGGGCACAGTATGGCTACAATGGGCACAGTGGGGCTGCAACGGGCACAGTGGGGCTGCAACGGGCACAGTAAGGCTGCAACGGGTACAGTGTGGCTGCAATGGTGGGTACAGTGTGGCTGCAATGGTGGGCACATTGTGGCTGCAATGGTGGGCACAGTGTGGCTGCAATGGTGGGCACAGTGTGGCTGCAATAGTGGGCACAGGGGAGGCTGCATTGAGGGGCACAGGTGAGGCTGCACTGATAAAGTTGTTTTTAATATTTATAATATTTTTGCATAAAACATTTAAGTGTAATTTCAGGAGATAATTTATGAGGGCGTATCTAGGGGCGGAATTAGGGGTGGGGCAGGGTAGGGATTGAGTGGGGCACTGGTGGCGCGTAACCTTTGAGGCCTGGCTAGTAGCTCAGGACTTGAAATTTTGAGCCCTGCTAAGAGTATCATATAAGTATAATTTAATAAAAAAATAACAGAATTGGATGTATATGGTACCACTACTACTTTGGTAAACTGTATTTTCTTTTCCATAAAAACGAATATTGCTGTATTTAAAATATGTTTAAATAGTATACAAGGAATTACCAAATATTAGTACATATCTGCATGCTATGCTAGATTTCTGTTTCTGATTAATTCAATGATTACTATTTTCCAGGATGAATTTGAACATTATTTCAGGAAAAGCATAAATTGGATTCAGTTGCAGGGTTTAAACATATCAATAAACACGAAAACTGCACAGCCAGTGATTGCCGATGGCAAATCTATTATTACTAAAGCCATCTATAAAAAAGACCTGAAGGTATGTTACCAGATACAGATTTTTGAGTTAGTATTTTTTTCTTTACAGCAGGAGGGAAAAATCATACCTAATTATTAAATTAGAACTACAGGCAAAACTTTTTTTTTTTTTCGTTTTTGAGTAAGGGAGAGTTGTAACCCCTATCAGACTTTTTTTCAGCATCTCTGTCCCATTGTGGAGATTTTCCTTCACTTCCTGTCCCATAGCCAAACAGGAAGTGAGAGGAATACCCTGCAAAGGGAATCTCGTGGGGACCCCCAGGTCATCAGAACTAGAATGAATGAATGAATAATTTGTATAGCGCTACATATGCAAACGAAATCGCCTACAGGCGCTTTTGCCGCCAGCGTCCATCTGGGTCTTCAGAAGAGATAGGTCTTGAGCTTCCTCCTGAAGGCTAGTGTCCCCATTGGAAGGTTTCCCCTCTAATAACTTTCTGGGGACAGCCCAAAATTTGGGAATTTTATTTTACTTTCACTTTCAATGATAATGGTAAACAGGACAAATAGAGAGGATGCATTTCCTTAATGGGGGCACAGACAGCAATAAAAACTGACAGGGGTTCTAATCCTGCACTCTACTCAAAACAAAAATGTATATTTTCTTAGGACCTTAAAGGCCCATTGACACCATCGTGGTGCACTAGGGAATTTGTGTTATTATGCTTTATGCCATTGTTTCATGTGCCGTCTGTTAAGGCAGCCTATTCATTTGAATTAACTACCAAATGTACCAAAAAAGGAGCATGTACAATTTATGGCAGTGTACCTGCAATGCACGTTACTTGGCAGGGTGCTTTGGTGGTGCCAGTTAGAAACAATGGCACTGCATCGCACCAAAATATGTAAGGTTACCCAAACCTATTGGCCCTATATATTATATATGAAGCAACCTGCAACTGTACAAAATGATGCCATGTGCTATATTTTATGGGTTGTCAGAAGAAAAGCTGTGTCATTTGACACAAAAGCTTGAAACAACGCAAACTTTGATTTTTGTGTGAAAACCATATATGATTTTTGTTTGCTAGGACATCAGGTGAGCTAATTGTATTTGCACTCCTGAAAAAAGCAAGGCAAACACATCAAAGCCCCTCTCTTTTCTCTTGTTAAGGTTTTATTGTCCCCTATTAGGGAGCTTACTAAGGGCAAGTAGTAACGGTAAATCTTTCCATCAGGGATACAGACATAAAATGTACAGTGGAGAAGGGTTAGAACTTTTGACAATGTTTTTATTGCTGTCTATGCTTTCCTGACCCTGACCCTCTTATAATTGCATCTCACCCTGGATATCAATGAGACAGGATGTTGGAGATTAGGGATGAACTCAGGTTTGGGCCAAACTTGAGTTTAAGCTGAACCCAGAAGAATGCTGTCACTCCAGCCTATTGCAGGCACAAAAGCGTCGGGCATGATTGTGCCCTAATTGGCCTAATATGGCCACATTAAACTATGTAGTGCAAATGCCTGCCTACTTGGATACAATTGAAAGTTGTTTCGTTTTTACCTCATATTTTATGGTTTTTGGTAAAACTAAAGGAAAATTGTACAAGACAATAGAACATGTATGGCCAGCCTAAGCCTGTAAAGTAAAATGCTAGATTCTGCTCGAAGTCCTCCAACCAGAAAATAAGTTAGACACTATTTCACTTGCTGCAGCTTCTAATGCACACTAATGCCTTGTACACACGACTGGTTTTCCCATCGGAATAAACTCTGAAGGTTATTCAGAAAAATATAGAACATGTTCTCTATCTAAGTCCGTCTGAATTTTTGACGGAAAAAGTCCTTTTTCTGTCGGAAATTCTGACCGTGTGTACGCGGCATTAGGGAAGCTCACAGTGTGCAGTGAAATCAGACTGAGCATCTTCAGTACAGATGAGGAGCTTGTATAACTGTGCAAGATTTTTTTCTGAAATCCCTGGTTTTTAATGAAAAATAAAAAATTTCTTGAAAAATGTAATAAAAATTCTAAAGGAGTATATTTTTTTGATTGACATTCTCAGGTTAAGTTGATAAGAGTACAAAAAGTCACTCATGTTTGGGATCAAGAAGCACAACACTTTCAGAGAGCGGGGTAAGTAAGTATTCGTGTACAATGTCTGAATAGTCATTTTTTATGAGCATCATACCAAATCATATGACTTATTTTTAAGGGTTCTTGAGGACAGCCTGACCTGCTATGACATTCATTCAAAATTTGGATCTGGATTAACAAGAGAAGAGCAGAACATCAGGTAAAACCTCACTGCAGGCAAAATGAAAGACACAAAAATTAAAGCGGATGTAAACTCTAATAATGAACTTATTTTATTTGCTCCCATTTGGACTGTTTAATATACTATTGGAAGCATTTTGTGATATCTGTTTGATATTTGCAAAAAAATTATTAATTGTGCTTGTCAGAAATGTCCTGTGTCTTCCCCGCACTTCCTGTGTTATCTCAAAGAGCCCTCTTACATCATATCTTGGACTACAGAATGATTACACAGTAAAACCTTGGATTGCAAGCATAATTCGTTCCAGAAACATGCTTGTAATCCACAGCACTCGTATATCAAAGCAAATTTCCCCATAAGAAATAATGGAAACTCGGATGATTCGGAGGCAGAGCTGTTGCAGCTTTTTTTTTTTTTGGCTCGTCGGGAGGCGTGACATGGATTTACATCGCAGGACATTTACATTTTTTTTTTTTTAATAAAGGACTTGTCCCAAAGTGTCTCTGGTCTTTTTTTACTATTTTTGACACATTTTTTTGTGAAATGGTTGGGGTACAATGTACCCATTACCAATTCATATATGGAGGGGGGCCAGGATCTGGGGGTCCCCTTGTTAAAGGGGGCTTCCAGATTCCGATAAGCCCCCCGCCCGCAGATCCCTACAACCACCGGGCAAGGGTTGTGGGATAAGGCCCTTGTCCCCATCAACATCCTCCTCATGTTGAGGGCATGTGGCCTGGTACAGTTCAGGAGGGGGGGCACTCTGGGCACTCTCTCATCCCCCCTCTTTTCCTGCGGCCTGCCAGGTTGCATGCTTGGATAAGGGTCTGGTATGGATTTTGGGGGGCCCTACGCCATTTTGTTTAAATTTTGGCGCAGGGTTCCCCTTAAAATCCCTACCAGACCTGAAGGGTCTGGTATGGATTTTGGGGGGACCCCTACGCCATTTTTTTTATTCGGCGCAGGGTTCCCCTTAATATCCACACCAGACCTGAAGGGCCTGCTATGGATTTTGGGGGGACCCCCACGCAATTTAAAAAAATACATTTGGTTTGAGGTTCCCCTTAATCGCTTCCTGATGACGTAATAACGAAATGTACTTTAAGGCGGTACTTGGTCGCGTTACTTCATGCCACTTTGGTTGTTCCTTCTGGGTTGGAAGGTGGAACGCACGCCAGCTTCGAAGGCTAGCCGCATGGCACCTTCCGAATACCAGATACGCTTGCAGCCCCAGTGCAGAGCCAAGGCACCTTTCCATGTAAGCAGCTATTTGGCTTTTGTATTTTTTTCATCTCTAAATAAACAGGATTACGCTATTGGTTCCTATTATCTTTTCACATATTTCATCCGTAATCTCTGCGGAGGAGGGGTTCCTTACATCCACATTCTTCATTGTAGCAAGCATTATCTTGCTAAAGCCTTTCTGACCTGCTTTTTATTTAAAGGGGTCATCTATCTCTGGTAAGCAGAATATATTTAAGGAGCACGTTGGGTGAAGGAATATTCACTATTGTTTGGAAGAATTTGAACACAGAGGATTTTTGGATTTCATTGTGTTTTTGGGACTTTCTTTCTTTTTACGGCCATTGTGGCCCATCTATTGCTCACACTACTTGAGTGTATCACCTGTTTTATATACAAGTATCTATGGCACATTGCACTTTATTTGTTCATCCAATGGGAGTGGTTTGAGACTATTTAATACTTTTATCTTAGCACAGCTAATCATTATTTGTTTTAGAGCTCCCTCTACTCTTTTTTTCACTAGTTCCATGAGTAGGCACCTACTTAATTTGGGGAGCAGCTTTTTTTACTAATAATATTTGGATATTCACTATTTAAATTAGGTTTGGCACACCTTTTAACTTTTCCTGCGGCCTGCCAGGTTGCGTGCTCGGATAAGGGTCTGATTTTTTGGGGGTTTTTTTGGGGGGCCCTATGCCAATTTTGTCGCTGGGTTCCCCATAAAATCCATACTAGACCTGAAGGGTCTGGTATGGATTTTGGGGGGACCCCACACAATTAAAAAAAATTTTGGGTTTGGGGTTCCCCTCAATATTCATACCAGGCACAAAGAGCCTGGTGGGGGGAACCCATGCCGTTTTTTTCAATGAGTTTTATCTATATTGCCAAGACACGACATTTCATTACAGCTGTGACCAGTTTTAAATGATAAACTTTTTTGTGCATTGATTGCAAAACCCCTGGGGCAGGACCCGGGTCCCCAAACACTTTTTATGTCACTAATGTGCATATAAGCCTTTAAAATAAGCAATTTTGTTTTTTCATGTTAGTGTCCCATAGACTTTAATGGTGTTCCGCCACAAATTTGCCACGAACACTGCACAATGTTCGCTGTTGAACAGGCGAACACCCAATGTTTGAGTCGAACTTACGTTCGACTCGAACATCTGGCTCATCCCTAGCCATGAGGAGGATGGTCTATGTGGACAGCTTTACCCTGGATGTCTGCATACTTAGATGTGCCTGTTTTAATCATCAACCACGTGAGTTGCTAAATGTTGTACCTTCATTAAATGTATCCATATCGCTACACTTAGAGGCAGCTCTGGTCTCTTTTATACTCAGTTGTGACGTGACGTTACTTGTATTTTAAGACATTGCTTGCATAAAATATTTTTGCTTGTCTTGCAAAACACTCTCAAACCAAGTTACTCTCAATCCAAGGTTTTACTGTATCTTGCTGTGCAGATCTGTGTGTAGGAGTGGTTAGATAATTTAGCTAAAGACACTGGGCAGGGCTGTAAAAAATGAATAAATGCATAATTTTACAGGTAAAAAAAATGTGCATTTATAGTTTTTTTACACTGCAGCCTGCAGTAGATTGTGGGTGCAATTCCAGGATCCTGCAAACTCTCAGTCAGTTGCTGGCTTGTACCTCCCATACAGGAAGACAGTTGCTGAAGACCAGGAAAAAAGAATCAATGGACTATGAGAGCGCCTATTAGCTCCCTTGCATTGAGAACTACAAGCCGTCAGCCACGGTGGAAGATGGCACTTGTAGTTAATTTATTAACAGATCTCTGTGAATAAATGAGGCATCTGTGTTGAAAACAGCAGGTGCAGGGTGAGGGATCGGGGGCGTGTGGGCATGTGCATTATTGTAACATGGTACACGTTCCTTCCTAAATATGGGTGTAACATGTAACAGGCTACAAAGGTGGATTTATTGTTTAAAAGCTGAGTGCATTTCTGTAGTTCTCTGCACTTGCAGGGTCTTTAAAAGAATAATTATTCTTTTTATTCTTTATTTTGCTTTGACACAATAATGCAGTTCTGTAATCATGAATACATCACTATATGTGTAGTTTAGATGCAAGAAGTGTGAGTACATAAATTTTACCTGGTGTCAGACCTTTGCAGTCTACTGTACAGCTGAGCTCAGATAGGGGGAGAGAGAAGCACCACGAGGAGCCAATCAGGTGTGCTGCAGTGCAAGAAATATGCAGATAGAGCAGATTGACAGAGTGATGAGCCCATCAGCATGCTGCTTCTCCATTCACTGCCCAGTCAAAAAATGTGGGTGAAGCCATGTAAATGAATGTGAAAAAAAATTAACGAAAACTGGGTCTCCTGTCTGGGACTGTGCTGTGGGGCAGATCTGCGTTCAGTTTTTACCAGGTTTATAAATACTTTGGAAGGTAAAACAGCTCCTATATACATTATGCATTGTACTTGTGTATTTAGCTGTCAACCTGGAGTTCAGCTATAAACTTTGTTTTCTTTACATGTTAACTTTAATACATTAATTAGCAAGTGGTAAAGAAAAGACTGGGTTATTTTATAGATAAAGAAAATTTCCCTTCATTATTTCAGTGCATTTTGAGACTTTTGGTCTTATTTGTTAGAAAATAATACCCACTCAAAGAAAATGTCCACACATGTCACAGAAGAAAACTACTTCTCATAATGCTAAGAGCCATGTGCCATACTCTTGTTGACCACCTATATTAAACACATGCATATCTCGTAACGTATAAAACCTTTTTTTTCTGCAGAAGAACAATTTGTGGATCAAATGCTATTGATGTTGACGTTGAACCAATCTGGAAATTACTCTTCAAAGAGGTAGTATATACTGGAGCTAAAGTTAACTGAGAATAATTCCATAACATACTGATATATTATCTTTTAGCGGGAGGCTCACCAAAAAAAAAAAAACTTTTTGTGGATATACATTAAGTTTATATATTTTTTTAATGAAACACTTTGCTCAAGCTTTATGCTTCTTCTTTAGTGGAAATAAACAAATTAAAGCGGGATTCCACCCTAAAGTGGAACTCCCGCTTTTCGGAACCCTCCCCCCCTCCGGTGTCACATTTGGCACCTTTCAGGGGGGAGGGGGTGCAGATACCTGTCTAAGACAGGTATCTGCACCCACTTCCGGCATAAACTTCCACGGGAGTTTACGCAAGTTCCTGTCCCAGCGCGCTGTCTGCCGGGACACACACGTGTCCCGGCAGACAGCGCTGAAGATTCTCATTGCGCCGCGCGACTCGCGCATGCGCAGTAGGGAATCGGGAAGTGAAGCCACTTCCTGATTCCCTCACCGAGAATGGCGCCGGTTACAGCAGAGAGCCGAGGGATCGATCGGCCTCTGCTGCCGACACCGCTGGACCCTGGAACAGGTAAGTGTCCGTTTTTTTTAAAAGTCAGCAGCTGCAGTATTTGTAGCTGCTGGCTTTTAAAAAAAAAAATTTTCAGTACAGTCCCGCTTTAACATCATAAACATACAGTACACGCATTGGAATCCAAATTTGTGATAATTTATTCAGCACCCTTGACAAATAAAAGAATTTTAGAGTAATAAGGGTTCTTAGATTCCTATTTCCTCTTTTTATTTTAGATAGGTTTGGATAGATTTTTCTTAGCTTCTTGTCCACTTCACAGGAAGTGAATGATATCTCTGTAAAGTGAGGGGAAATCACACTTTTAGCATGTGGCAATGGAAAAGACCTTTCCTTTGGAAGATTTCTCACATCTGTGCCAGTGATAATTGTAAAAAAAAATGATTTCCCCTCTTCTTAGACATCTCTTGGACATACTGGGGTTGATTTACTAAAGGCAAATAGACTGATAAATGTGCAAGTGCAGTTGCAAGGGAATTTGCTCCATAGCTCAGTAAATGAGAGGAAGCTCTGTTGACTTCCACCATTCAATCATGTATAAGCAAAAATACTCTTTTTTATCTTCCTTGCCTGTGATTGGTTATTCTTTGCAAAGTGAAGCTTTACATAATCTACTAAGCTCTGGAGTAAATTCCCTTGCAGAGTGCAACTGCACTTGCAACGTGCACAATCTGTTTGCCTTTAGTAAATCAAACCCATTGCTGTCTTTTGCTTCAACAGAAGCAAAGACAACAACAAACACCAGACAGAGGCTGTAAGCCTTCCCCATTCCATATAAAACTAAAGAAGATGTTTGGCTGTAGTTAAATTACAATTAAACGATCTGACAGCGCATATTTAATGTTGCATGTCCAATTTCTATTGCTTTTATTTTGAAGGATGACAACATTTTACTTGCTATTTACTATATTTCTATTGTGTAAATTTTTCTTTACATTGTCCTTTATTTTAGGTTTTAAACCCCTTTTATGCCTTTGAAGCTTGCAGTCTGGCTGTGTGGTTGGCAGTGGGGTTCATCGAATATTCAGTTGCTGTTATTATAATGACTCTCATTTCCATCATTTTTACAGTTCATGACCTAAGAAAGGCAAGTTGTTAGCAATTTTACAGTGACATCTTATCGCTAAACCCAATACTGCTTTAAAACATTTTGTAATTTTACTTATATGTGTAACGTTGATTTAGCCTGGGTTCACATTATAGAATGCGGTACGGGAGACCCTGTGTGCATTTCCCGCACCGCATTAAATTTCAACTGCTCTTGTGATCTGCAAAACTTTTAGTGCAATCTTAATGGCACCCCAAATGGAGGTCGCAAGCGCAGTGCTTTTGCCTGCACCAGATCATGTGGTACAAAATGACCATACGATCTGGTTACAGTACGTTCCCAGAATTGCTACATGCAGCACCTTGCTGCTGATGCGGTGTAATTTGAGCTCATTCAAAATGAATAGGCTCAAATCGCACCACACCGAATCGCATGTGAAATGTGGAAAAATGCGGTGCGGTTTCTGGGCGATTCATATGTGATTCACCTCTGTGAACCTAGGCTTAGTATCTGTATTTTCTTCTTAACTACATGTTATCTTACTCAGTCTAGCATTTTTCTTTAATATTTATCTGTGATAAATAATACATTCGCATGAATAAATATATCATTTTTCTTCTACAGGAATCAGTAAAGCTTCATAATCTTGTGAAATCCAACAACAGTGTCAAGGTGACCATACGCCAGAAAAATGGAGGCATGTTACATTACGAAAATACTAAAATATTGTAGTGATAAACGTTGAAAGTATTGGAGGAGCCTTTAACCACTTACGGACCACCCACTGCACATATACTGCAGCAGGGCGGCCCGGCTACGTATGTATGTCGTTTTGTGCATGAGATACTGTGGGCGCATGTGAAGGGAATCTGTTGAGGCCTATCTCTGGACCAGCACTGTTTCTGTTTCTCGCTTTTCCACCACATATGCCAAAGGTGTGCACAGAGTTCATTGGCATGTACTGAGTAAAAGATGGGGCCAGACAATATTTCTTTTTGCCAGGCTCAGAATATTGGTTTCTTTTTTTAAATGAGAGTAAAATTACTAAAGTTAATTATTATCACAAGAAAATTATAAAAGGAATATGAACAATCCAGCAGCATAACCACATCCCAGATAGAAAGGATAACTTGCCACAAATTTGTTGCAGTGATGAAATGTAAGGCCCCTTTCACACATGCGGACCGTTCGTCCGTTTTTTCATACGTCCGTTTACGGATGAAAAAGGACATTAATGCTTGTCTATGGGATAGCGGACGTTAGCGGATGATCATCCGCTAACGTCCATTAACATCCGTCTCCGTTAAGGTCCGTTTTTCTGAACGGAAGAAGACCCTATTTTGTCTTCTGTAAAAAAACGGAACGGACGAAAAACGGACGTTAGCGGACGATCCGTTCACATCCGATCCGCTGACATCCGTTTTTCATCAAAAAAATTCCCATAATTCATGAAAAACTGTTTAAAAAAAAAAAAAAAACGGATAAAAAAACGGACATAAACGGATAAAAAAGACTGATGAAAAACGGACGTAGTCGGATGAAAAACGGACGTAAACGGACGAAAAATGGAAATGAAAATGGATGAAAACTGATGTTTACTGACAACAACTGATGATAAAAAAACGTGACTGAACTGATCTAATGTATGGTCTGCATGTGTGAAAGGGGCCTTAGTCTGTAACCCTGTTGCACATTTTCACTGACAAGATGTACACTTGCAGAGCACTTGAAGCACAAGTTCTAGTTGACACTTTTCCAACTTGTAGCAAATTTGAATGGCAAGTCTCTAGCAAGAGCAAAGTGGCAGTGGTGAGTCTACAGCAAGAGCTCTGCAAGTCACATTGACCCCTGTGGTGGGATGACTATTGCACAATATAAGTGCAGACTTGCAGAATGTTTGCAAAGAAAGTTGATCTGGAATCATGCAATGTGGACTTGCTGCATTTGTGCCTCAAACTTGTGAAGCCTGGCAAGTCTAGCAATAGCTTAGCAAGTCATTTTCAAACTTGCAGCACAATTCCTTCCTACCTGGAAAATTATAGTGTTTGATATGGTAATCATGTGATCATGTGGCTTTGTTTATCATCAAAATCATGTGAGTACCATGTCAATACTGACAATGACACGTTTTTGGTTATTAACAAAGCCTTTAAACCCTTATTCGCCTTTTAAGTGGTAATGCACCGGAGGTGGCACAGCTTCTGTACCATGTGACCGGTTTGAGTGGCTCTCACAGCAGTCATATGTTCGGGAGCTCATCCTGCTGGCTCCCAATCAGAAGCCTTGACTGAGGACTGTCTATGGCTCTTAGCTTGCAACTTCATGCCCATGTGGATGCATATGTGCGGCAGCTGGGTGTTAAAGCCCACCTTTCTTGCACTGCATATGTGTGTTACACGGTCAGCAAAAGGGAAAAGGGTAAACGCCATGTCAGTGCTGACGTGGTAATCACATGGCTTTGTTAAACAAAAAGAAGAAAAGAAAAACGAAATAAAACATGTAGTGCAATTGCTTGAATTACTTACATCCATTATATACATTTTCTTGCAGAATGTAAAGAGATTGAATCACACTGCTTGGTGCCCGGTGATGTAATTGTTCTTACAGGAAAGAGGCAGTTCTTACCATGTGATGCCATCCTTCTCAATGGAGGATGTATTGTGAATGAGAGCATGCTTACAGGTATACAGACAAACAGTGCAATATACACTGATATATGTTCTATTTAGATCACAGTAAGACAATAGTTTATATATTAGTGTTCTTAGGTTGTATAGATACACCTGATATGCATCTGATATTTCATCTTTAGAATTTATGATTATCTTAATGACATGACATATCAAAAAGAAGCAATCAAAGACTAGAAACACATTTTACATCATTCTAATACCTCTAAGTTCTGCATCTAAAGTATTGAAAAATTGCAAACTTAAGTTTTGAGGTGGTAAGTTTTTTTGTAGTTTACCAACAGATAGGTGTCATATATGTTTACACTAAATGGCAGAATACCAACTAAATAAAGTTTTAAATAAGATGATTACATCTTTTTTGAATGAACTTTTTTATTTTCTGCATTACTTTTTGTGTGTAGCTGCTTTTTATTGTTTAATTAGTTGTATTACATCACCTCATCACACTCATTACAAACTGATTGTAAATGCTCCTTAAGGCTAGGTTCACGCTACTGGAGCTGCAATTTGATTTGGTTTTCAGTGCAACTATGTAGTGTGACTTTTGGATACATTTTGGATTTGGTTTGCATGTTCTATGGGGCCAAAATTGAGCTGGAATTGCACCAAATTGACACAGGACCCTTTTCCAAAATGGTGCCATTCTGTGCCGCATTAATTTAAATGGGCACCATTGAAAGAAATGTGATTCCCGTGTAATGCAATTCTGTTTGACTCAAGTTGCATCTGAAATCACACTGAACCAGGCCTTAGATCCACCAAGAAATATGTAGTGTGGGGGCCTAATTGTATGGCCAGATTGTATTGTGTATGGTTAGCCCACAAGGAGCTTATTGGGACATATGCTTTATAAATCTGCTGTCGTATGTTGTTTAAAGATAGCTCAGACTGAAGATGGTGTAATCCCTGTTAGGTCTCATGCACACTTGAGCTTAAAAATGCTGCTTTTACAGGGGTTTGATTTTTTTTCCTGCCTCTAAATGTCCCTCAATGTTAGCCTGTATGTCCATGCACACTATGGGCATCCAGAGGAGTTTAGAGGCAGGACCAACCCCCCCCCCCCCCCCCCTCACCAAAGTTTTGTTCAGGAGAGGAGCTATTGAGCATGAAAATGCCTGATGCACAGGTAAACTCGTCTAACCATGCCCATGCCTAAGCACTAGGTGCATTTAGCGCTTGAGCATTTTTTTCATTTAAGTGGCCAGAACAGAATATATTAATATTCTGGCCAATGAAATAAATAAAGGTACAAGAGCTTTCCAAGTCTAAATGTACCGAAATGAAACTTAGGTGTGTTTTTTAAGTTATTTTTCTCCTGCTAAGAGAAAAGCGTTTATAAAAGCCCTTGGTGCATAAAGCCTTATACTGTTCTAAAAATTAAGTTTAAATGAATGCTTTATCACAGTTTGATGATTTTTTAAGATCAGTTTATAGTGTATTTAGCCACAGTTTCAACTCTTATTGTTCAATAAATATAGATGTATTTTATAGACAAATGGTTAGGATGGGCCTGCAGCATAGATGTTTTTCCTGCAGCTAGTTTGTATGCTATCTGTTAGTCAGACCATAAATTGGTATTATAAGTGCTGAAATCGAACCCCATTGTAGTCAACTGGAGCTGAAAGTTAAAGAACATTAATGTCCATTTTATAGGCAATGAGGCAAAGATTTGCAAAACAAATGGCATGGGAAGCTGGGCACTGCCCTGGGGAACATGTACAAAGTAAACTTTTTTTAAAATAAGATCCATTTGGCGGTGAGCAACACTTTTAATAATGCCTAAGAGTCAACGTTAAAAATCCAGTGGCCATGCACCTGCTGCTTCCTTAACAACCACTGACAGAGGAAATGTCATATATAGTAAAACAGTATATACCCAGAGAGCAGAAAATTTAGTTTTAAGGTGCAAAAAAAACAATCAAAATCAACTTTACAAAAAATATAGAATGTTTTATTACATAGATAATATAAAACTATTTATAAAATTTGGGCCAAAACAACCTAATGGTCAAAGTACAAAAGTATGATTGCCTTTACATGTTTTACCACAAACGTAGTTGTGGCCATTCACCCTGTTACCAGTGAGGCTCCAAAACCTGTTTAAAAGGGTCAATCCCTTGGGATAGATTGAATAAAAGTTTTTGATCCTCCCTGGTTAAAAAGGTGTCATATTGACACTGAACTAAGGAGCAGTGGCAAATTGAAAGAGGGGAGTACTCTGATGGCACAAGTATCTTGAAATTTGCGGTCACCAGAGGAAGTTTGCATTTCGGAAAGGGATATAAATATTGATCGATCAATTTGCTAAACTTCTTGAGATAATAGGTGTGGCTATAGGGCAATCGTTCTTCCCTCACGTTTTGTGGCACAGACGTTCCCCATTGGACCTCCTGGTGGGTCTTGGGGATCATTTGGAACTGTGATCACTTTGAAAGGTGGTAATGTATTAAAAAAAAGCTTCTACAAAAGCTCCAGCAGAAGCCACGTTTGTGGTGAAACATGTAGAGGCAATCATACTTTTGTACTTTGACCATTGGGTTGTTTTGGCCTGTATTTTATAAACAGTTTTATATTATCTATGTAATAAAAAATTCTATATTTATTGTAAATTTGATTTTGATTGATTTTCTTGCACCTTAAAACTAATTTTTTTGCTCTCTGTTTATATACTTTTTTGTCATATTTAAAGAAGGTGGTGCGTTTATTAGAATCTCCAAGCTCCAATTCTAATTTGATAAATTGTCATATATAGTAGTGGTAAAAAAATGCTACTATGCATGACATTCAGCAGCAGTCTGAACAGGCAAAGTTTGGTCTTAACCTGTGTTTGGACTGAATTGAGAGCTCATTCCTAACCTTAAACAATGATGCGGTTAAAGCTTGTTGCAATCTGCACAGTGAGCACCTTTAAGGTTGGTCCTTCAGGGTGAATGGGAAGCCATACATCTACCTCATGTACATTGTTTGAGACATTTGACAGTACAAAAATACCAGCTGACATTCTGCCATGTGTATGTCGGTCTGTTCGACAGAAGACAGTTCCTCAGCCGGCTTCTGTCGGACGTGCATGCCAGAAAACCAGCAGCCAAATAACTCCCGGTTAGTTAAGGGCAGAGAGCGCTGATCGGAGTGTTCTGGTGGGGGGGTCTGGCAGAACACTAAAGCTCAGCGAGTAAGATCGCTGGACTAACCTTGCATGGTTAGTAGAGCGGCTCTGACTGTACTGTGTCCCCGCCATTACAGATGATCATGTTAACAAGACTGAAAGGAGATTTCATCGCTCTCTTTTTTTATCATTTAATATTTCAGGAGTGCTGTTTTTTTTCAACAGGTGAAAGTATTCCTGTCTCTAAAACTCCTCTACCTAACAGTAACCATACCATGACATGGAAGGCTCACAGTGGGGAGGATTTCAAAAGACATATACTTTTCTGTGGAACAGAAGTCATTCAGACAAAGCCAACCAGCCACGGGCAAGTTAAGGCAGTTGTCCTAAAAACTGGTTAGTAAAGAGTTTGAAAAATCTGAAATGATGAAATTTACAAGTATGACTGTTTTAGGATAACATTTAAGTAGAACTAAACCCTCTTAATTTTTTATGCCAAGAAAGATGCCATCTTAGCCTCTGTTCGATCTGTGGTTGCTATGGTTCTGCATATATGATCAGCTATGACACCAGCAATGTGATGGTTTGACAGTTTGGCTGAGAGCAAGCACCTGTGACAGTTATTATTCACAGCATGCCTTCAATGTACAGTAACTGTTTTGAGAAACAATTAATCAATGGGTTTAGTTCTGCTTTAATATTAATGTTTGTCTGTATTAATCTATGGATCTGTACAACATGTTTTTCTTAATGTATTCTTATGAAAGAACTTATTTTGTATGTGCAGGATTTAATACAGCTAAGGGGGATTTGGTCAGATCCATCTTGTACCCGAAACCCATGAATTTTAAATTGTATAGGGATGCCTTCAGATTCTTAATGATATTAGCCGGAGCTGCTATTATTGGAACAATCTACACAGTGACTATTTTTGCCTTATGGGGGGTAAGTTATGACAGCAATAGCACCTGCATAACAGTATGAAGATCAAAGAAATTCATTTATATTAGATAAAATGCAGTTTTTACAACCTTAATAATAAAAAAAGTACATCAATGTTAATTTTATTTGAAATGTTGTATTTTTTTTTATATTGCTGTCAAAAGTAATCAATATTGCCATAGAAATAATTGAACAATGAAATGATTTGTGTAAATGATAATGCCTTTAAAGAATAGGCCTGTGTGTTTTTTTTTAGAATGTGTAAAGTAAAGCATGCAGATTTAATTAGAGCATAATAAAGTTAATTTAGTTGCATACAGTGGTCAGTAATAAAGAAGTTTTCTATGAGCTGCTGAGCAAACACCTCCCTGCCAAAAAAAGGAAGAAATACTTGTGAATTTTATTAATTCTAGGTGGCCCATCCCATAACAAAATACCTGAAAATGTATTTAATACAAAGTCTAATGACTGTGGATTGGAGAGTTGCAATTACATTTTAGTAATGAGATACTACTGGATATGTCTACCATATGTGTTTAGTGTCTCCAGTAGCCTCCTATATAGCACACATCAGTGGTTAAGCAAATATATCAGACTGATGCTGAATCATGTGGATCTTTAGTAGTACAAGATCAACAGTATAACAGATGAGAAATATTAAACAATATAGTATTGTAGAATTTTACCTCTATTTGTCTTTCAGGAGTCTCTAACTGAAGTAGTGGTGAAAGCTTTGATCATTATCACCACCGCTGTCCCTCCAGCACTGTCAGCTGCCTTGTCTACAGGAATTATGTATGCTCAACGCAGACTCAAAACCAAAGGGATTTTCTGCATCAGTCCTCAAAGGATCAATGTATGTGGTCGGCTAAACATTATTTGTTTTGATAAGGTAAGGCTGTAGTGAGATTCCAGAACATTACATTTTTTTTTAAGTCTATCCTGTGTTCATTTGAGTTTTTTAATAATTATTTCATGGTTGTTTTCATATACAAGTTCATTCTTCATTTATAAGCCATGTACAGAACAGTGTGAATGAATTACAATAATATAGAAGGAATTTCTGTATATATTAATAGGAAGACTGTTTTGTGTATTTTATAACATTTCTTTTATTTTACAACAGACGGGTACCCTAACAGAAGATGGATTAGACCTTTGTGGAGTACTGCCTTCTCAAGGGAACTGGTAGGTTCCATACACTGGTGAACATTTCTAACATAAGTATAAGAATAATAAATGAGCTCTCATGTAAAGATAGGTAAAGCTGACCTATTAGTACATTGTGAGATATCTCTGCTCTGTTTCAATCATCTATGGCAGCATTAAGTCACAGTGTCCCCATATTTATAATTATAAGCTATCAATTCAAAAAGTCCTGCCACAACTTGAGGTCCCCAGGTGTTAATCCATAAGAGGTAAAAACATGTCTATGCTCAAATCATGTTAACACTTAGGATTCTCATTTAACTTGGCATAACATCAGAAAGTATTGAATATTATGTATATAAAATAACATGTATCATCCTTTATATCATGTAAGGACTTTTCCTGGGGGTTGCGGGGAATTTGCCTTCCTGGGCCAGTACAAATAAGAAATGTTGGATGCCTGGGTTTACATATACATATATAGTAGCTACCGGCTCCCTGTTCAGACTTGCTATCACAGCACATGGCAGAGGGAAATCTTCCAGCTAGACTTCTGTAGCACTGACCCTCGAAGGAGCTGCTGGTTTTGGTTGGGCTTACCGTTATCTCATCTTTTCACTGTGTCCGTCCTAGGGGTCCTGTTAAAGAGTTGGTTAAAGAATATTGGCTCCGACACTTAGTCCTTTTTCCAAAGATTTATTAGAAAAACATACATTTGCAATAGAGGGATAGAGGGTTAAGGGGGATTCAGCGGGTTAGAGGTACTTCTTTGATCCAGAGGACAAACCACTGATAGGCCCCTTTCACTGACCTAGCAGCTGATGAGATGTTCGGTCAAAGTCTCTGCCACAGACTTGTCAATTTAGCGGAATCGCTGTGCAATTCTCTGCCACAGGAATACACAACCAGCGACTTGTTGTAAAATGAAAGAACTGTCACACAGTACCAGTTCCTTTCAGCCGGTCCGGCGGTACTGTATGGTAGGTGACCCGGGATGCGTCCTCCAACTGAGTCTCCAGACTCTTCCAGAGATACCAGCCTTGTTGCTCGGTCCTCTCCTGAAAAAGTCCTCCCCTGAATCCTCCAGTCGCTTGGCTTTTCCCCGCAGGCAAGACACAGGACCACCCCTGGATCAGTAGGCCCCATGACTTATGGGCCCACCCTTCAGTTGCGAAGCTTCTGGCCAGCCAGCCCCAATACATAGAAAAAGGCAACACACACCTCAGGCCAGGAGGGCCACGAGGTCAGGATAATGAACCCCAAAAAATGGCGCCTGTACCTTAAATACCCTTACCCAGAACGCACAACGGGTAGACCACTCCCACCGGGCTGTTTCTGAGTAAAGGGGTACCCAATGCATTCAGCCTGTTGCATTTCCAACACTTACCGGTCGTGACAGCGACACCCACGGCCAAGTGGAAACTAGCACAACCCAGCTGAACTGGTACAGAAACCAGGACTTTGATATAATTAGTCTGAGCCAAACTGCAGCTTCAGACAAACTAAAAATGTACAAAAACAATAGCGTCTGCTCATTAGGAGCAGGGCGCTACACTTATTTTGTGCCTCTGACTCTGGTAATGTGACTTACAGCTTAGCTTAAAAAATCCCCACAGCTATTGTCTCATTACTTACCTGTAATGAAGGACGTCTCACATAGTGAAGGCAGATGGATCCTGGAGAAATCTTCTTCCTGTCTCTTAGCTTCAGGCGCTACCATGGTTAACAGCTTTGGGTCTACAGACAGAACATTAGTATGAATGGTCTGATGGGGATACCCCCAGCTTCCTCCTCCACCATTGAGAAAAGTTCTTTCAATGATTATGCTGCTTGTAACACATTTGTGAATGGGGAGAAGGAGACTGATCAAAATCCCCCCCATTCACAGATCACGTTGCGTTATGTACTCTAAAATTAACTTTAGTGTATTTTTTTACTGAAATACTAGTGCTTGATAAACCACTGTGGGAATATCATGTGCCATAAAAAAACTGGAACTACCACCATTTTATTTACCAGGATCCCTGCTTTCAGGAGGTATATAATATTTTGGAAGTTTTAAATAATCGTTAGGCCTAAAATTACAACATATGTGCAAAAAACCTCTTTTATGAACAGCTATCACTCTGTCTAACAAAGGATAATGTTATGAAAGAAAAAAATAAATAAACAGGTCAAGTGAGTTAAGTTATCATATATCAGAGATTCCCTAGTTATCAAATGACTTTTGAAAGTGAACAGTGACATGGAATCAGTTTTTTAATATGTTTCCTTTAGTTTCCAGAAATTACATAACTTTGCATCAGATGACACTTTGCCTTGGAGTCCCCTCCTCGGAGCACTAAGCTGCTGCCACTCTTTAGTTTCAATTGATGGGAAACTTCAAGGAGACCCACTGGATCTAAAAATGTTTGAAGGCACACAATGGGTAAGGATGTTTTTTCCATATCGTTTTATTTGGTTTTTGAATAAATTAAAGAAGACAAATATACAGACTAGGGATGAGCCAACCCCCCCCCCCCCCCTTCCGGTTCAGTTCTGACCAGAACATACTGAATAGGCAAAAAATTCGGAAGAACACACGAACACCATTAAAGTCTATGGGACACAAACATGAAAAATCAAAAGTGCTAATTTTAAAGGCTTATATGCAAGTTATTGTGATAAAAAGTGTTTGGGGACCTGGGTCCTGCCCCAGGGGACATGTACCAATGCAAAAAAAAAAATTTTTAAACGGACGTTTTTTCAGGAGCAGTGATTTTTTTAATGCTTAAAGCGAAACAATAAAAATGAAATATTCCTTTAAATATTATGCCTGGGGGTGTCCTACGCATTTCGATAAGTACAAAAACAATCTTCATCAGGGACAAATTGCCACGTCTGAAATATGAAATATAGTATAAATACATAACATATACACACTTATCATATCCAATATATTTATCTTGTGGTGTAAAACCACCTAAAAAACTAAAACAAAAAAGGAAAATCTTTTCAAAAAAGCTTACATGGCAAAAGATATATATGACAGGATACAACTTCCTTGGTGCTGTCAACTGTCTGCAAGCCTGCTATATAGCCTTTCAAACAATAATTGTGTATATTTTATGTATTTATACTATATTTCATATTTCAGAAGTGGCAATTTACCCTGATGAAGATTGTTTTTGTACTTATTGAAACTGCGTTGGACACCCACTCATGGATGGTCCTCATTTATGTAGTGGGAATCTACCACCTCTGTCAAATTTTATGTCTACATATTTCTGTATGTTTTTATCTTATATGTATATCAATAACTAACAATTTTTTCTAAAAATTGCCCTTAAAATCCCACATTTGAGGTTTTTCCTCTAAATACATTTTTCAGGGATGATGGCAATTTACACACCAACTCCTGGGAGTCTATCTTTTCAAAACAAATAATGGTACAATTGTATGTGCCATTTACGTTTTTCGCTCAACAGAACATTTGGTTTTCAAATTGTCTATAGCCAGCCTTAATATAGTACCTTTGTACAGTGTTTATACAAGATGCTACTGTTAAAGTATTTATTTTAAAGTAGAACTAATCCCTCCTATCGTTTTCAGCCAAGGAAGCTGCCATCTTGGCCTCTGTTTGATTTTCAACTGCCATGGTGCTGCACATGTGATCAGTTATGAAACCAGCTATTGGATGGTTTGACAGTTTGGCATATGCTGGGAATGTAACTGTGTTTTAAAAACTGCTAAATCAATGGGTTTAGTTCCTCTTTTCCCTCCCTGGCGGTATTCCCGAGTGTGGCTCAGGGTGAATTTTCAGTACCACACTCGGGATTGCATCGCAGGATCCATGTACAGCTTACTTACCTTGTCCCCAGGATCCTGTGATGTCTCCCCGTTGTGTGTGTGAGCCATCCTCCGCTCGATCTATCACAGTGCCTAGCTCCGTTCCCTGTGACGCATGGGGATGGAGCCCGGCGCTAAAATTCAAAAAGTGAAAAATACATTACAGATTACATTACTGTATCAAATCATTTCACATCCCTTTTGTCCCTAATGCTTTGGCCAATGCCCTGTATGCAATTTTATATATACTGTTCTTTCTGCCTGGAAACTGGAGATTGTCCATAGCAACCAAAAAGTGTCCCTTTACATCAAAAGTGGTTTTAGACCAGCTAGAAAACAGCGATAATAAATTAGAATTACTTGCAGAATTGATCAATAGTGATTTGTGGGGATATTAGTCATCAAACACTGAAAGTAATGACAGCGACAATTCTGCAACTCAGCAAATTTCTGTGTTTTTGATTTGATTACATTATTGAATACATTTTTTTTTTATTATTTTTATTATTATAATTATTTACAGTTATTTATTATATTATAACTTATGATTTTGTGTTTAAGGCTCCGTTCAGACTGCTGAGGTGCGGGAACGCTGCGAATCTACTGCGGGTTCCCGCATCGCATGTCTCCCGCCGGCAGTTCACACTGCCCTATGCGAGCTGCTGGGAGTGTCAGTGAAATGTTAATGACACCCCCATATCAGTTCGCAAATCGCAGTGCGATCTGCAAACACGGACAGGAATCGGATCGCATGGTGAGAACACCTATGCGATCTGATTCTGCTGCGGACCAAAAAAAGGGTCCTGTGCGAGTTTGGGCCGAATGCGATGCGAATTCAGCCATACTATCTGTATGGCTGAAATTGCATCGCACAGAGATCGCATATGATTTGCACTGCAGTGCGGTGTGAATCATATCCGATCTCCCTCATCGCAGCAGTCTGAACCCGGCCTTAAAATTTATCATACCCGGGTTGTCTACTGGACTCTTGTTTGGACAGATTCAAGTGTGTTATTCCTAAAAATTACAGGCCTACAATATAAAACGCCAAATTTCCATGCGAAACATTGTACCGCTTTCAGGATCAAGAATCTGACATAATCATACCGCCAGGGAGGTTAAGAATAAACAAATACCTTTTGTAATAAAAAAAAAAAGAATAAACAAATACAATTATTATACATGTGGTAGGCAATAGTTATACATATTATTTAAACTGATCCGACTATAGCAAATTTGATTCTAATTACAGTTACTGCGCTGATCACTGTTGACATCATTATTTGTATTTACACTGCTTCATTAAACACCTCTGACAAACATACCTTACATACATTCGTTTTTTAACTTCCTAAAGAGTCATAATATAACTTTAAATTTTTTCAGGAATTTGAGCAGTCAAGTTCTGAAAATAATGAAACTGCATCATCTAGCTTGGTTTTAAAGCCTGGTCAAGCATGCCGTTCTGTGAGTTTAAACCTTTTTATTCTTTATTAGCTGGTCCTAGTTATGAAAATGTAACATTTGTAGGGCAGTCTACAATATTTGAATAGTTATCATTCATCGTTTATTTTAATCATTTAGGGTCCAGCAGAAGGAATAGCCATCATCCACCAGTTTCCATTTTCCTCTAGTTTACAGCGCATGTCTGTCATTACACAAGAGATTGGACAAGATAATCATGTAGTATATATGAAAGGAGCTCCTGAGATGGTGATTCAATTCTGCAGGGAAGACAGTGGTAAGATATATTGTCATATTTCATTTTAGGTAGCATTATAAGTTCTGTTTACACAAAATGCCTTTCTACTACTAGGTGGCTCTCTAGTACCCGAAATACAAATTTCTAGTATATACCTATTCTCTTGGCTGACTGTTCACACAATAGAGAATTAAAATGGTAAACCACCTCCAAGCCCCACAATGAAGACTACTAGATTAGTGCAGAATCTAAACTCCTCAAAACATTAGATGCCCAGAATTTTAGAATTCCCAAAACATCTCACAAATCTCTTTAAAACTCAGCTAAGGCATTGCTGTAATTAATGATTTCAACTTTTGACTCTCGATTGCCAGCTTTCGTAGTAACATCAAATTCAAACACATACAAACACTTGGTAGATGCACAAAGGATGAATGCCAACAGCAAGAAACTTTTTAATGGGCAAAGGAGCAACCATGTGCAACTCTAACAGAGTAGACATGGAAGAACCTTTCTCTCATAACTGAAAACCAAAACACTTGGTCAGTTATGATGCTGGCAAAACCTTTGACTTTATTTCAGAGGCTTATAATTGATTTCTAAAAGTGACTCTGTCAGCCTAAAACTAAATATCCAGTTAAAATATTCATGCAAAAGAAAAAGCAGTATACTCACCTCCCTGGCAACCCATGTCACTTACCTCCCTTCCATTCCAGTGCTGTATTCAATACTTCTGGGAATGTCCCTCACCTCAAGGGCTCAGGCATTCAACACTCCTGGAACTAAAGATAGTGGCAGAGGCTGCAGTGCTGGAATGGAGGGGAGGCATGGGTGAATATTGTATCTATTCTCTTTCAGGAACTTTAAGCTTAATATCAATGAAAGCAATGGATGCCTCTGTCCGCTAACTAAAACCTGGATGAAAGTATTGTCTACTTCTTATCTAACTCATTGTTATTGGTTTTTGTATTATTGGAATTTTTTCACCCACCCCAAAATTCATTTAACCTGCATTTACTACCAGCTTGGGATACCAGCTAGTATGACTTATAAGTCACTATGGGTATCTAAGGGAGACAACAAATAAGGTAAATGAGATGCCCCTCATGGCCCCTTGTCTACCTTTTCTTATAAGCTCTGTTATTATATACGAGGAAGACTCATCAAAATCAGCAGAAACATTTCTGTTTTTTTTTACCAAATTAAAAAGTTTTCTACAAAAACATTGTCACATTTATTAAGAATAAAGTCATAAAGGATACATTTTGGTATAGTCTTGAAAAGCTCTAACAAAAAAATGAAATAAATAAATAACTATAAATAAATAAAATAAACTGGGAGTTTACTGCTTTGGGTGGACTGATCCTTTAATACCATATAATGTATAAAATGCAGTAAGTGCAACATTTGAAATACAAAAATACAAAAAGCATTATACTTTAATGTAATCGGTGAAAGAAAAATAAAAAAGACAATGTCCTGAGTTGTTTATAAGGCTTTAGCTTTTATGTAACCAAAACTATTTATGAATGACCTATGTTGTCCCCTAATCTTTAAACCTAATAACAATATATATATATATATATATATATATATATATATATTGCAGCTTAAAGACAAAACATTTTTTATTGCTGATTGAGCCACGGAGATTCACCCTCTCTATTTGTCCTATTTACTGTTATAATCTAAAGTCTAATTAAAAGTAAATTCCACATTTCAGGTTGACATAAGAACACAAATATAGAGGGTAAATCTTCCAATGGGGTCATTATTTCTGGTGACCCTGGTGACACACTGGGATGCCCTCACTTTGGAGGGGTTTCTTCTCACTTCCTGGCTATGAGAAGTGAAGAGAAATAACCCAAATGGGACACAGCTGGCAAAAAAAAAAATCTAAAATTAAAAAAAGTTTTGCCTTTAGTTACAAGTAAGGTTTGTCTTTAGCAAGTAAGGTCTCGGCATTTCGGCATTTTTATTTTACTAGTTTAAAAGCTGCCCAACACAACCCAAGAAAAGCTAGAATAATTTTTATTGTGCATGTATGTGTACGTGTGAATATGGGTGTTTATTACCCTATTCTCGCATTTTTATGCAGGAATTTTCTGCCATGAATCTGAGGTTCATACATCAGTACCATGTACTCTTACAGTCCTTAGATGCCTAGATGTGTTGGCTGCCTTGGCTTTCTTTTTTCAGACTTGTTTTACTTTTATTTTCTACCTGCCTTTAGGTGACAGTGCTTATTGTCTATGTTGATGCTAAGGAGGAGCAGCGTTGTCACCCTAGCATAGGAAATGTGTTAGGACTAAAGAAGGCTCTACATCCCCATAACATAGGGGCAGTGTTGGCGAACCTTGGCACCCCAAATGTTTTGGAACTACATTTGCCATGATGCTCGTGCACTCTGCAGTGCAGTTGAGCATCATGGGAAATGTAGTTCCAAAACATCTGGGGTGCCAAGGTTCGCCATCACTGACATAGGGGAAGGTGTTTTGTAGTCCACCTAGATAGTTTGAAACAGCTGGAAACAGCAATATTGGTACAGCAGAGATGGAAGGTTATTAACCAACAAGTTTTTATTTTTATTTGCAACTATCGTACAAATCTTACAAAATGTTTTCAATTGTATGTTTGATAGAGCAATGGTCTCAAAAAAGAGAAGTTTGTTAGATTTTAAAATTAAGTTTATATTTTATTGTGTCATATAGTTCCAAAGGGCTTTCCTAGTGAACTTCAGTTTTACACCATGAAAGGATTTCGAGTTATTGGACTGGCTTATAAAGTGCTGGAAGAAGTAAAACCCCGGAGCAATAGTAGCTTCATAAGGTGTGATATGCTATATAAAGTATAAGTATAAATGTTTTTTGTGGAAACAGCTAACTGGTTCTAAACAGTGGAAACCTTCAATAACACGTGGGCGGTGTCAGCCTGTCATTTTGATGGAGATAATTATTACAAAACTGACACCATTCTGTTTACTTAGCATTGTCCACTTATTTGCATTACAATTAATTGTATAGAGCTACAGACGATATACAATAGTAAAGTGGTAATAATATACTTATGTCTGATTCATTCCACGTATTATTTGATTTATAACCAGCTTAAACAAACACACCTACACTAGAAATAACATATTCTACTTATACATTATTCATATATCTACTAACCTGGCATAAATATCTATTTTGCCTGCAGAAAAATAATTACTGTTTAGTGTCAGACAAGGATAACCAAACATTCCTTTATTTCAGGGAGGATGTTGAATCTGATCTTGAATTTCTTGGTTTGCTTATATTGGAAAATAAATTAAAACCTGAAACCAAACCTGTTCTGCAAGAACTGAGCGCTGCCAACATCAGAACTGTCATGATCACTGGTAACGCTTACATATATATTCACAGTTAACTATTTTGTAAGCAGCTCATATGAGCAGTATGATATACAGAATATTTTATGTGATCGTTTTTCACAGTCTAAAATTTTTACAATAAATCATTTATCACTGTAACTGTAATTCTGGTGATATTTATATTGTCTCTCAAATCCTGTATGGCTAAAAGTGTGTTTTCTTTCTTATTAAGACGTCAGGTGATTCTCAGGGTAGGATTATACTTCCCTTACCCATATTCAGCTTTAGTATCACACTTACAAAATCAGACATTATTATACCTATAAGGCAAGTCAAGTCTGGGGGGAAAGCCTGGAAAAGTCTGTAACAGGGGTTGATTTGCTAAAACTGGAGAGTTCAAAATCTGCTACAACTGTGCATAGAAACTAATTGGCTTCCAGTTTTTTTTTTTTTTTTTTTTTTTGTCAAAGCTTGAACAAGCTGAAGTTAGAAGCTGATTGGCTACCATGTAAAGCTGCACCAGATTTTTCACTCTCCAGGTTTAGTAAATCAACCCCATTTTTGCCCTCTTTGTGTTAGTTGGCCTAGCATAGAAAACTAGAAAGGACTGAAACCTGTAGCCTTCTAATTCTAGCTATATGAAGACATAATGGGTAAACTAAAAGTACACTCTACACCAGCCTTTCTAAACCTTTTTAACCTGGGGGAACCCTTGAATTAACTTTCCAGGCTCAGGCATCCAACAGCTTCTAATAATGACTATATCTACAGCTCACAGTACTTGGTGATGGTCAGTGGGAATAATGATATTTACTTTTGTGGCTATTGGGAAGATTCGTCCCTAACCTTACAATGACCTAAAAAGATCATTGGTGTCAGTGGTTACTCATCTGAAAAGCAGTAGTTGGTCTTTGCTCAAGGAACACCTAGCAACCTCTGGAGGAACCGTGGCTGAGAAAGGCTGCGCTACATTATTCCATCAACAAAACTGCACCTGTAGGGACATAGATTGTGCAATTTTGGGTAGACAGCCGAACTGTGCTGTCAGGCCAGCAGTCTAGAATCTTTCGTAAACATGTGCAGCAATCATAGTCTATGTTGGCCATGCAGAAATCTGTCTCTGATGATTCCCAATATGGACAATTTTGCTGGGTCTGTGATTGCAACAGACTGCCCACAGACTGACTTTCCTCAGGGTGGATAATTGAGTGAACAGACTAAAAATATTTATCCTAATGCTTGTTTTTTCCTTTGTAAAAATTAGCACTCAAACCACCTCACATCCCCCCAACCTTAGCTCTCCATAGACACAATATACATTTAGCAAAGCTAGGCCTACATGTTTATGAAGCAATCCACAGAGTTAAAGTGTAAGTAAATCCCCCTATCGTTTTCAGCCTAGGAAGCTGCCATCTTTGCCTCTGTTTAATCTACAACTGCCATGATGCTGCACATGTGATCAGTTATGACACCAGCCATTGGATGGTTTGACAGTTTGCTTGAGAGCAAAACCAATGGGAATGTTACATTTCCGTCACGTTATGGAAATTAAACTGTTTTATGGATGGGTTTACTTCCGCTTTAACTTTACGTGGTTTTAAATGATTTAAAAATATTTTTTTAATAATAAACATGTGTTACTCACCTGCTCTGTGCAATATATTGCACAGAGAAGCCCGGATCCTCCTTTCATAGGGTCCTCCGTCAGCGATCTTGTCTCCTCCTTTTCTGTCTACCCCATAGCAAGCGTTTGGTATGGGTGTTCTTGATTGGTCTCGATCCCGAACTGGGCTGTGTGCGTCCATTGTCACATGCAGGGCAGCTCGGTCCTATTCCCTGCTCTCTGCTCACAATATTTGACTGAAAGCAGCAGGAGCCAATCTGCTCGCAGCCAAGCTTGTGAGAATGGGGAGAGAGGAGAGAAGACTGGCAGTGGGCACAGTGCTGGATTGATACAGAACTCAGGTACGTATTTGAGGAGGGGGATGGGCACAGCAAGTGACAAAATGTTTTTTACCTTAATCCAGGGAGTGCAAAAAAGTAGTAGTGAAGTCTGAAAAAAAAAAGGCTCCCCCTCTGCAAGTTAATGGCATACTATTACATTATTACAGACTTACCTGTAAAACTGATCCTTCCAGTGGCTGACTGTCATTGCTGCATCTTTATCTCGTCTTCCTTCCGGGTTCGCAAGCTCTGGGCATTTAATGCACGTGCATGGGAGTCACAACCGCGGCACAGCACTCTAGATTGATGGCACATCCAGTGTGCTCTCAATTCAGAGTGCAGTGTACATGCCCTGGTGATGTCACCGGCTGCAGAAATTGTGAATATCTTCTAAACATTGCATGTTTAGGAAATATTAATTGTACTTATAGTTAAACTTTATTATAAGCTTACCTGTAGGTAAAAGTGACCTGTCACTTTAAGTTAAAAAACGCTTTACCTTCAGAATCACTTTAAGTACAGTTAAAACATGTCTACATATTCAGCCACTCTCTGAAATCTGTCATCATTTTAATTAAAGTGTATCTTCTCCTTGGGTGCCAGTAAACTGTGCCCCTACACTGCACTTGTTTAGAACAAAAGGAGATTGTGTCTTCAGTGCAGTTTAATTTTTTCAGGGGTCTTTTTTTTGCCCAATGAGCCCACAAAGACAAAAATACCAGAACTGCCACATTGCCAGTCCAGGCTTGTATCCAAATCTATGAGAATAGCTATGTCACAGTACAATGTGTTTTTTTCTGAACAGGCGATAATTTGCAAACAGCTATAACAGTGGCAAAGACATCTGGCTTAGTACCTGAGAACAGCAGTATGATCCTTGTAGAAGCTGAAGAACCATTTGGACTGAGCTCTGCTAAAATTTCCTGGCATCCTGTTGAAAGCCAAGAACAAACTTCCATAAATACCAAAGTATGTTTAGTCATTTATTTCCTGTTATGGGGAAACCATAATGGCCTGGGGTCATGTTTATGTATTGACGCATTTTGGGGTTTTTGTTTTTTTATACCTTACACGTCAGCAGCAGCCCACTGTTTAATTAATTTCATGTGTTCAATTACTATTATTTATTGCACATACCATAGCACGGGCACTTATCTTCTTTTTTCATGTTTATGTATTGTTTTGTACATCAACTTTAACACATTTTTAAAAGACGTTCAAAACATTTTTAATATTTATATACAATTGTTCGTTAGAATTAGGCATTTAATACAGTGTGCCCTCCGCCCCTCACCTTAAACCTGCCATGGTTTGCAGGGTTTTTAAAATGACAGTCCAGTAGTAGCTACTTTCTTTGCTCGTACTACCAAACTGGTACTTCCATAGGGCTCCATTCAGCTTTGTGTGTAATTTGAGCTTTAGCAATTCATTTTGCTGTAATTATTCAGACAAGCCATTAAAGGGGTTGTAAACCCTGTTGCCCCCCCAAGCTCCCGTTTTACTTTTTTACTTACCTGACCACAATCTTTCTCCAGCTGGGAATGAGCACACCAGCTCTAGCTGGTGTCTCGTGCCCTGATTGGATAGATTGATAGCAGCGCAGCCATTGGCTCCCACCGAGTCCTGCATTCTGTGTGAATGGACACAGATGCAGGACTCTGGAGCATGCCCGCACGGGTGTCCACCAAGGAGAGTGCTTCTCCAACATGGACACTCAATGTGGGGAGGAGCCACCAGCGCCGCTGAGGGACCCCAGAAGGGGAGGACCGGGGCCACTCTGTGCAAAACGAACTGCACAGTGGAGGTAAGTATGATATGTTTGTTTAAAAAAAAAAAAAAGCAAGGGTTTACAACCCCATAAAGGTTAGTCTAGGAAACATGAAAAGAAGCCTAGAGCTTCACCTGATGGCTAGAAGTAATAAATTATAACTAATCATATACCATATACGTATATAACAATCAACAAAATGAAAAAAAATCTTAGTTTTTTAAACCATTTACAAAACTATACATAAATGCTATACATTTCCTCTAAGATTATGTTAGCTTCTAATGAAACCAGTGGGAATCTAAGGTATATTGAATAAAAATATGACACCACTAAATGTTTAGGCACACAATTATTCTATGCATGTATTATTACTTTGTAACCCTCTGTTGTTGTTCAGGTTTCATTAAATATTAATATTGAAGGAAGAACAATTTTAGAGGAAGCACAGGGCGACTATTATTTTGCCATGAGTGGGAGCACATATCAAGTTGTCTTGCAGCATTTTCAGAGTTTGCTACCAAAAGTAAGTTTTTTTTTCCATACAATGGTGAACCTTTCTACATATTTTTACCTTGGATTCAGTAATTATTTCAGTACATTAACACTTTTCTAAACAGAGGCCTATTAATACATTACCAGTACCACCTAAATATATAAGATAAATACATGAAAGTGAACACTTAGCAGTATTTACTGATGCTTAACAATACATGTCCTAGACTTTCTCATCCCTGATACTGCTAATATTTTTTGTGTAATAAAAATTAGGATAATACATGATAGCATGCTGTCATCTAATTTTAACCATTCAAGTTAAAGGATAGGTTCACAGTTCGGAGTATGTTACACATTACATCCCTATTTCAGGTGTGACATGTAATATGTTCCAGACCTGCCCCCACAACTCCGATCCCCACCCTCCCTGTTACACCCTACCTGCTCTGACATTTTGAAAATAGCGTGGCTATGTAAGGCTCCACCCACACAGCTACATCAATCATTCACAGCGATCTGTCAATGAGAGAACTACAAGTGCCATCATCCACCAAGGCTGATGGTTGTAATTCTCAATTAACTGCAAGGGAACTGATGAGTGCTTTCATAGTTCATACACAAGCCCTGCAGCTTGCAAACAGTCAGCCCATATGGATGTACAGGCTGAAAGTTGTTGGGCTTGTCTGCAGGAGCCTGACATTGTACACCCAATCTACTGCAATGCTTTGCAGACTCCTGAGGGAAAAATAATAAATGCCCATTTCTTTCCTGCAAAAATATGTGCATTTATAATTTCTTCCCAAAGGTTAGCCTTTAGGCATACATTATGCAGGAAAGAAAAAGTAAAAAAATAAACAAAAAAAAAACTCCAACAAAAATAAAAAACAGGAAAATTGCCAAATTTGGCTAGTACTGCTGTCTGCAGCACTGGAGAGTCCAGTTCAGAGTCAGTGCATAGGGTTTGCATGTTCTCCCTGTGTTTGTGTGGGTTTCCCTTATGCACCCCAAAGGTATTATAGTAGGGTAATTGGCTCCATTCTAAATTGGCCCTAGTATATACTGTATGTTTATGTGTACGCATGTGAGACAGGGACCTTAGATTGTAAGCTCCTCAAGGGTAATTACTGATATGTATCTTCACTATAAATACATACATTTGTTAGCACTATATAAATAGATGCAACAAATATTTGTAATATGAAGTAAAAGCCACAAAGAAAAAAAAACACATTTATTTTATTAGCTTTGGTCTTGGCATGCAACTTTATTTGAGTCTATAAGGACTCGCAGGTGTGTAGGTGTGACCATCCCTGAAATTAATTTCTTTGCAGAGAAGGTAAATGAGATGAGGCTTGGAGAAGGTGGTAGCATTAGTTTTAGATAAATGTAAACCTACTCTTCAAAGTAGAAGTTTGCAATTTTTTTTATTCTTTTTGTAGTTTTGGGTAGAGTGAGAAGTGGATTGGTCTCCTGGGAAGTTTTAATTGCTGTCTGTGCAACAGCAATAAAACCCATAATAGAAAATAGTGGTATAGATAGGTGAAAATAACCCATAGCAATAAAACCCACATCCCAGAGCTACCATGATATTTTGGACTATGATATGAGATGTGTGTATACGTAAAGGTATCAATTAAATATTTTATACTAACTTACATATGCGATAGGCTGCAATCTAAAAACAATAGTGCTAATTGCACAATGTCTATAATTCTAGTTAGTATGCAAAAGAGAGTTGCGCCAATCACTTTAATTTCATCTTATATCCACCTATATCAAATAATGTGTTAAATTCCAAAACAATGAAAACTGGGATAAAAATAAAAGATATAGATACTCAAATTGATGTAAATACAACTATTTACACCACGAGAGGTGATACTGTCACCCTTTATCTGTCTTTATCCCCCCTAATTGACACTGTAAACCTCTTATAGTGCTAGTGATATCAAACAAAGTGAAATAAAATAAAAAATTATATAAATATGTAATTTTAATTTGGTTATACCCCTATTTTGAGTACCCTTAGTGTACCATTAAATCATTTATTGTGTCTTGCCCATAGGCATATCCTTATTTCGTGTAAACAAAACAAAAAACACGTTTCTGTGAAACAATCCTAAAGGACAAAAGTAATGAAATAATAATAAATTGCCACAATTCCTATGTGCCAACAAATGATATAAAGTCCGTGAGCGTTCTAAAGCGAAAGAAATTTCAACACCACTTTCACTTTATGTGCCAATAAATTGTTGTTCCCACTGGTGACACCGCTTGTGACTATGTATTCTGGTGCTTGTGAAAGCCACCCCAACTGTGAATCCACCACCACTAAAAAATGGCCACTCACAAGAACCAGGTGAGTTTTGAACCTTTGGTTTAGTTAGCCGGATAACCACTCCTTGCTCTGGTCACTCTCATCTGTTTACTTGTGAAGTCCAAGCTGTGTAATCTGGGTAGCCTCCGCTCTCAAGGAAAATAAAATGCTCCCATAGTGTAATATGTAAAAAATAAATTTATTGCCAAACAATAAAAACAAAGAATTTTACACTCACATATGCCTGTGCCCTCAGGCCGGCACTGAGCCTCTCCAGCTGTGTGTGTAGGGACCTTGGAATCGGCATGTTGGTTGTTTGCGTCCCTCACCTCACTGCCGCTATGATATGAGATGAAAGACCCAGCAGAGTATCAAATCATGCCTTACTCATCCCAAAATTAAAAAAATGTAAATGGCTGGTCTGGTCAATGGAGCCTCTCAATGGAACCGGTTCACACATCTCCGGGGCGGCTTCGGAGCACACAACAGAAGGGTCCTGTGCATAATTGTTTATTTGCTTAGGTGTGATTCTAGCCAAATCTTTTTCTTTAGCAAGTAAGAGTAAGAAATGTTTAGAACATGTGTCAGTTTTTTTTATCTGTATGTCTGTCTGTATTCTGGATATTTACCTTCATGTCCTGTTCTGAAAACGTAACAGTTAGAGCCATGATGTCATGGAAAATGCCCTCCTAGATTGTTATTACCAGAGCAAGTGCCCTAGTTGAATGATGGCCCCTAATCCCTTGTTTCATTGAAAACTGTAACATTTTAAATTCATCATCACTTTTTGTTTTAGTGGCAATAGTCACTGGAAAAATAGAGAAGGGGAATCTCCTGAGTGGGAACTCAGATAGCAATAGGAGTCTGACAGATTCTAGCCCTTCCTTAGTCTATCCAAATGAATAAAGTAGAAGCTTTACCCAGAGATATAATCAATAATTCATAATGCCAACTCGGAATGCCAGAATAGAAAAATACATACATGTATAACATTTGTGCTTTTTTTGCAGCTTCTTGTGAATGGGGCTGTCTTTGCAAGGATGTCGCCTGGACAAAAATCCAGTTTAATAGAAGAATTCCAAAAATTAGAGTACGTCTTATAATGTTTTACATGTTTATTTGAAGAGCTTATTGGAAAAAAATCATCAGCAATATAACAGATTTATAATATTAGAAGTATTACACAGCTGATGTTTTAAAACATTTACAAAGTTGTTGCATATGAAAATGACTAGGACCCTTAAGATATTTTTCCAGCTAGCAGGAACGCTGTGTCAACAGTGTAAGCACAATTTCAAGAATCATAAAAAATGAAATGTGCTTTTCACATTGCTTTTGAATGGCAATGCATGTCAACATACCTGGGTTAACATACTACACAGGTTCAGTTTAAACATGATTGGGAATTAAGGAAGACAAAATACAGTTACAAAGCACAGGCTTCAGAAAATACACCACTGGACAGCCTGAGAGGTGCTTTGAGGATTATGGTTGCAGTTGCTTGCATAAAATCAGATTATGTAAAAATTATTACATTTCTGACTTTGGTTCAGTTGCTATGTTTGCTTGATAGAATCAGCTCACTAAATGCTTTTAATTGCTGCCTGTAATTGCTTTTTAAAAATAGACATTAACTTTAGCTTTTTTAATCTCAACAGCTACTATGTGTGCATGTGTGGTGATGGAGCCAATGACTGTGGCGTAAGTATTAATAATGTTTTTTCTTTCTCTGTGAATGATTTACGGCTCACTTACACAATCCCTGCGGTTAGTGTGCAGTTCCACATGTGTATTTAACTGCATTTGTATTGCGATTGCGGCATGTTTTTAGTGTGTGTGGGGTGCATTTGGGGTGTTTTTTGTCTTTATTTGCATGCATTAGTGGTGCATTCGTGTACATACAAATGGATTTATCTGTAAAAAAAAAACTGAGCATGCTGTACTTTTTTAAGAATACATATGAAAGCACAGCAAAAAACATAAATAATGCTAAAAAAAAAAAAACTATCAATGAACTGCAAACACAACAAAAAAAACATACCAAAAACACATTACAAACTCATTTAATCATGCATGCAATGCTGCAGAAGTAGTAGCAGATATCTTAAGTCTGGGTTATTTAAGTGAACAATCAGTATCAGAAAAACAAATGGAGGAGCATGATTTGATGCAATTATAGATGCTTGACAATTAATTTGGGAAATGACATTATGACCATATTTGTTTGTTTATGGTCTTGGTAAAATAAGAATCGGCTTCCGCTTGCTGGTCTTTAAATCGGAGTTCTTCATTCCTTTGTATTGGTATCGTCCACTATTGCATAGGCTTTTTATTGTAAGAATATTTTCCACAATGGTCCTAAAACATCATTAATGATTACTTTTACATTACAGGCTCTAAAAGTGGCCCATGCTGGCATATCACTGTCTGAGCAAGAAGCTTCAGTTGCCTCTCCATTTACTTCCCGTACTCCAAACATAAAATGTATCCCAGAACTAATCAAGTAAGCTGAGAAACGCTTAGATTATTTATATAACTAATTTAACTGTTGAATAAAAATTAAACACTTTCTAAACCTTGTGTTAAATTCTCTATACGATTTTGTTAATGTGCCCTTATTTTCATGCTTTATGATGACAGCCAGGATATTACTATCAACTGAGCTTTCTGCCTCTCCTATTTATAGCACATTGTATACATGCTGTATTTATTGCTCTAAAGGATCCATAGGATAGCCAGTGATGCTCTCACCAACCCCTATTGGATTCTTCATTGAAAATGCTGGAAATTACCCACTCGGGAGGGGAAACTGGAAGTTCAGCACACTGCAGTTCCCTGCTTGTAGGTAGCTAAGGATAGTGGCAAAGTAGCACTAAAACCATAATTATTTTATCAGTATTGCTATCTTATCTTAAGATATTAATGTTGATATAGGTGGTCTCTTTCCCAAGCAAGCGTTGTCTACACCTCGGAGGGTCTCCATTGTCTCCTTGATTCATAGTGTAAAGTAACAACATTGTAAATTAAAGTGCCACACCATTGATAAAATGTCAGATATGATCTCCAATAAGGGCAAGGAAGACACTCTAAAGAGTGTCCAGTGCATTTTGGGGGTTCAAAACCACCCCTTTCCCCAGGGCTTGAGATTAAATATAAGCAGGGAAAGCGAAAGAGTATCCAGTGCATTTCAAGGGTCCAAAACTACTCACTTTGTGAGAACTTGAGATTGAAAACAATAAAGAAGGACTAAAAGTGAACTGCGTCTAGTGCTTGTAATCACACTGGAAGAAATGCCCTTAAAGGTCTGGTTCACTGCTAGTCAATTTATATTGTTTTTAATTTCGAGCCCTGAAGAAGGGGCCAGTTTTGAAATCCTGAAATATGTTGGAAGTTTTTCAATGGTTCCCCTTATCTTTATTAGAATAAAGACTTATCTGGATCTTTTTAGCAGTGGTGTTTCAATTTAAAGTTTTGTTAAATTAAACTGCTTGTAGGTAGTCTTCCTGTGGAGACTCAGACATGATATACAATGTGTACAACCCAACAATAAACATTCTCTTCCTTCCTAATAAAGTCCTCTTTAAGCTATCATTGTAAAGTGAAAATTCACTTTTACAGAAAAATTATACATTTGATGTCTATTATTTTTACAGCTGTTTTATTGATTACCATTATCCACTTCTGTGTAATTTGTTTATTTTGTAAATGGTCGTGATATTTCCATGAAACTGCATATATTTGTAGATCCTAAAGGCTCTAGGAACTTGTTCATAGATTCCTTCAGCTGATGAATGTGTCAGTGCCGCAAATGCTTTTAGGTAAATGTTAAGCTGTGCATACAGATTGCATGTGCTCTAATACACCTAGAAAGTGGATGTACACAGTGGGGTTGATTTACTTAAACTTGAGGGAGCAAAATCTGGTGCAGCTCGGCATAGAAACCAATCAGCATCCAGTTTTTTTTTGTCAAAGCTTAATTGAACAAGCTGAAGTTAGAAGCTGATCGTCTACTATGCATAGCTTCACCAGATACTGAACTCTCCAGTTTTAGTAAATCAACCCAGTGAGGTGCACTGTGCAGTACAGATTGTAATTGCCATAGAAGCCTCTTTCTAAAAAAATCATCAATGCACCATCAACTTCTTTGGGTAACAAAATATACTTATATATTTAAATTGGTTGTAAAGGCAGAAGGTTTTCATCTTAATGCATTCATTAAGATAAAAAGCCTTCTGTGTGCAGCGGCCCCCCTCAGCCCTCCTAATACTTAACTGAGCCCCATCTAGATCCAGTGATGTTGCACGGGAGACTTGTTGGCTGAGTCGGGAGCAAAGAGCCATTGGCTCCCGCTGCTGTCAATCAAAGTCAGTGAGCCAATGAGGAGAGAGAGGGGGTGGGGACGGGCCACAGTTCCATGTCTGAATGGACACACAGAGCTGCTGCTCAGCTTGGGTGCCCCTATAGCAAGCTGCTTGCTGTGGGGGCACTCAACAGGAGGGAGGGGCCAGGAGCACCAAAAAGTGGCCCAAGAAGAGGAGGATCCGGGTTGCTCTCAAAACCACTACACAGAGCAGGTAAGTATGACATGTTTGTTATTTTTAACAAAAAACTACTATCACTATAAATATATTTTGAATAGAATACTCTTTTTTAATCACAGTGTCATAGAAATTTCTAAAAACCACAGTTATACTGTATATGAAAGTACACAAGACATCAAACAATAAAAGTTAATCAATTAAATAAAGAGATTTAGATAAGGACCTATTTACAAATAAGTTGTGGCAATAAAGTGAAGGTGTGAGAGCAAAGTATATAGCAACTAATCAGTCTTATCTGTTATTTATGACAGTTCCCTGGGCCAAAAATGATAATTTTACATGTAAAACACAGTTGGGTAGAATGCTAATACTGCATTGACTGTAAGCTCTCACAAGCAGGGTCCTCGTAATTTTCTTGTATTGAATTGTATTTTAGTTCAATCTCATTTTATTAAAGTTTTTATAAACGGGGGTGGGGTACAGGTACAAGGTTCAGTTCTTCCACATCAAGTTATACATATCAAAAATGTAGATATGAAGTTAGGTTCCACTAGTGGCAGGCAAAAAGCACTACTGTCTCAGTTCATCTAGAATGTAACTGGGAAGTCAAGAACCCAGCCAGATTAGTCAGATCATACTACCTTCTTCGGGAGACATAATGAAAGTCACACAATTTAATTGTCATGTTAGCCTACTGATAAAGAGAGGATAATTGTTGAACCTGCATTGCATGTGGTCAGTGGCAAGAAAAAATATTACTAAAAAACAGTATTGAATTGTATTTTAACTGTACTGTACTTTGTATTATAAAGTGCTGGGCAAACTGTTGGCATTATATAAATCCTGTATAATAATAATAATGCTAGGGAGAATTAAGGTGTGAGGCAAAAGTCATTGAATAGATGGACTGCTATAAGCTTAGAATTTGCATCCATCAGAGATCTTCTGGGATATGTGAATAAACAACAGTTTACTACTACATTGTTTTTATTACTTGCATGATTTGATAGCTAATTAAGTTCCTGTAAATTGAGCTATGCATAGAGATAAGTTGACGTTTGGTAGATTTGACTACCAAAACTACTTCTTGGTGAAAGCTCATTTCACAATTATTTCAGCCAAGTGTACACTGAGCAGATACTCACGCAGTGCCCATTTTATGATTTATCTTAGCAATCATTTAGAAATATGCTTTCCCACCAATATATTTTGCAGTATGTCACAATGTGGCCTGGACTATACAATGGTTAGCTTATGTTTATGGGTATCCTTCCCCCCAACCTGTATGAACGGCTGTGTCATTAATGATTTCTTGTGTCTTCCTTCACAGGGAAGGGAGAGCTGCGCTGGTCACATCTTTCTGCGTTTTTAAATACATGACCCTTTATGCCATGATCCAGTTTGTTTGTTTATTGCTACTATACTGGGTACGGTAAAAAAAAATGTTATGCATTCTTTTTTAGCACAATTGTTTGCTATAGGTTACTGTATACATAGTAATAAATACAATTATACTATATAATAAATATAGCACTTCTTTCCCTTTTTTTAGCAAATTAACATCTTGTCAAACTACCAACTTCTTACCCAGGATATGGCTGTAACTATCGTAGTCTGCTTAACAAGTAAGAAAAATTACATTTATAAATCTTGTATATGCGCTTATCCACACAAGCTATATCCCTGTCTAATTTTCAGAAGCCAGCAAAAGTTTTCAAGAAACAAAAGCAGAATGTGCTTAACCTGGTAATATCAAAATTTCCCAAGTAACTGTACGGTAGTCTAAATGTAAAAGTGTTCTCCAACCATTTTTTATTAATGGAGGGAAGGTTAGATCCTCTATTTGGGCTTTATTGCTGTCTGTGTCCCCATTGTAAAGATTGATGTTGTCACCAGCACTAGTTAGATTTTTCAATGACATATATAAATAATTCACTCCAGATAAGGCTAGGATTACACGAAGCTTGCAGCAATGCTCTGGGGGGTCACTATTACAGAACATAAAGTGGGAACACAACAATAAAATGCCCAAAAGATCTAATGCCCCGTACACACAAACGGAATTTCCAACAGAAAATTCCAAACAGAAATTTCCAACAGAAATTTCCAAACAGAAAAAGTCAGACGGGAGCTTTTCATCGTATATTCCGACCATGTGTATGCCCCATCGGACTTTTTACATCGAAAATTCTGATGGACCTAGAAAGAGAACATGTTCTATATTTTTCCGACGGAACCAACCGGTAAAACCGCTCGTCTGTATGCTGTTCCGATGTACCAAAAACGACGCATGCTCTGAAGCAAGTACGAGAAGGAAGCTATTGGCTACTGGCTATTGAACTTCATTTTTCTAGTCCCGACGTACGTGTTGTACGTCACCGTGTTCTTGATGGTCGGAATTTAGTGTGATTGTGTGTACGCAAGACATCTTCAGTGGAATTCCATCGGAATTCCGTTGAAAAAACCTTCAGAGTTTATTCCGACGGCAAAACGGGTTGTGGGTACGCGGCATAAATCTTGCAAACAATGTCTAACACAATCAAAATGTCTGGAGTTTATCTTTCAACTACCCATATATTGAATGACTAGTAAAAGGTAATTTAGTCCTAAACAATATGAAGATAAAAAGCCCATGTATGGGGCAATATCCACTTGGATGTGGACAGGATAGGATGGAAAATTAGCATCTCTTCAAACTTGTCCATGTGCGCAGCCGTTGTATGACCCTGACTGTTATTCTGTGTATGCTCTAGAATTACGTAGAGTTAAACAAAATGTTACAATTAACATAGTACACAGGTATAACCAAACAGCAGAGGAGAGGCTTTATTATATGTTATTATGTGTTTTTTTCTTTACATTATTTGATTTCTTTATATAATTATATTTACTATGATATTCAGATTTTTTTATTTTCTTACTGCGTTAAGCCCACATAATTATTTTTGACAGCATTTGCTGTGAAGGCCATTTAATTCCAGTGTATTTAAAAGAAGATTTTAAACAATGCAGTGGATGTGGGATGGGGGCCAGAATGGTTGTCTGCTGTGGGAACATTGCTGACTCTCAGTATCTCTACTGTACACATTATCAACTGTATGCCAGTACATAGAATGGATGAATAGTGCCATCTAGTGACAACTTATAGTGATTGTAAACGATCACCTTGTAAAACAACCCATTCAGTTTCAAATTGAATTGAAAAGGAAAACATTTTTGTAGATATAAAGAAAAACATTATAAATACCTGTTTTGCCTTTTTTTTTTAATAAATGATCACATTCTCTCTGTTCTCAGATGTATACGAGTCGGGGGGAAGAGAAGCAGCAGCACACTGAGCTTCCCAGTGAATGGATGTGTGGTGGGGGGTGTGAAAAGTCTGATCATTGGATGATAGCACGTCGAGTTCCCAGCATAGATAGAGAACTGGCCACACTGTGTTCTCCTGCTTAGTGTGGTCAGTTTTTAATAGGAAAGCAGAGGGACTAGCAGGAACACCAGGGATTTTTCACAAAGGAAGCAATACAAAGATAACAGGATACCTTTTTATACAAGTACATGGTACAGCAGGCACATAGCAGAAGTATGAAGTGTTGAGGTAACAAACGCTTTAACTCAGAAGCATAGTCAGTTTGCATTTAAAAATGATTGTTAGGTGAACGTTGAAAATATAGTTTAATAAAGTTAGTTAAGATATTTATAATTACTAAAACTTAGTTTTTCGTTGTTAAATAATATGTATATATTTGTTTTGTTTTTTTATAGTGAGTTTAAACCACGCATATCCAAAACTAGCACCATACCGGCCTCCAGCACAGCTTATGTCACCTCCTCTCTTGCTCTCAGTTGTCATTCATGTAATTGTCACTACAGCCATTCAAGTCTATGGATTTGTTGTTGTCCAGCAACAAACTTGGTATTCTGAGTATCCTAGCAGGTAAGTGCTTCTCAACCAGCAGATTAGGTTCAACAAAAGGCACTACTGATCAGGTTAAGGATTACTTCTGCCTGATAAACTAAATTTAGAACAGTTTAAAATGTTAACAAGCTGCAGCTTACAACGTAAAATGACTCAATAAACTGTGAGAATTCTAAAAAAACAACAAAAAATAAATATAAAACAGTTATGGCTCTCTTGGCAAACATTTACACATAATTAAATACAGACACTTTTAATGTTCATTGTATGCATGTTTTCATGCATTTTCCTTGTTCTGTTGGGAATCATGGCATATACAATTGCACAAGAGTTCGGACATGCCCCATTTTTACAGTGCAAAGTACATATTTGAACTTCCTCATTGGATGCAAAGTATTTTATGACACATTTGATCTTTTGTGTTCCGAAATGTACATAAATTACAAAGGTGTGAGCCAGGCTGAATGTCCCCAAGTCAAAAGAAGAGAAGATAATTGATAAATATGATAATAAATATTGAGTAAATATCACCTTAAAAAAGGAATTCATGGATGAAAACAAATTGAGAAACAGCAGTGTAGAATTTCTGAAAGCATAACACTTGGTGAGTAGACAGATCAAATAATGTACAAAATAATGTGCAAAGTGTAGCATAAAATTGCAGTCATTATTTCTAGTTTAGAATTGAGTAATTTTATAGTTGTTATTGGGTATTTTCTAGGTACATTATCATAAATGTTCATACTTTCTTAAATAAGCCAAAATTTTTTGGTTTTCATCTTTAAAGTGTTTGTAAACGCTCTTTTTTTTTTTTTAAAGGAAAAATAACAAACATGCCTATACTAACCTGCTCTGCACAAGGGTTTTGCAAAGAACAGCCCAATCCTCTTTTTCTGGGGTGCCCGCGGGCGCTCCAAGCCCCTCCTCTTCATCGGGTGCCCCAGCGGAAAGCCGCTTTCCATGGGGGCACCCAATTCCTCCTTCTGCGTCCTTTGACACAGACAGCGGGACTTGGTTCCCATCGCCCATCCCCCCACCCCGGCTCCAGTGTCACAGCTTTTGATTTGATTGCTATCAATCTGTCCATTGAATACAGCGACAGTGGCTGCGCTCATGCACATCGCTGGATCAGATCTCATTGAATGCATTACGGTGAAAAACCTTAAGGCTTTACACTTTACACTTTAAAGCCTAAGTGCAGTCAAAAAAAAAACACAAAAATAAGCGCAAAGACATAAATTATAGTCAGTAGTATGTGTCCCTTGTGCTGATGACTTTTCTGCTAGGCGATATCCTCCTCAATTGATTGTACTGCAGCCATAAACTTCCAGTGCAGTGGGGGTTAATAGAACTGTGGATACTGTCACAGGCTCTCATCAAGAGTGCGCAACTATGCCCATGCTTTCCGCCCAGCTTCTCTATTCGTAGAAGTCATACTATAACCTCTATGAATAAAATATGATCTATAAAGGGGGCGGACCTTTCAGTCATCCTATCCTGCACTCATAGATCCTGTTTCAGTCAACATAAGCTCTTCGTAGTATATACTACATAAAAAAACTATAGAAACTATAGAAACTATGTATCAAAGAGCTCATACAGTATCTCACAAAAGTGAGTACATCCCTCACATTTTTGTTAATATTTTTTTAAATCTTTGCATGTGACAACACTGAAGAAATTACACTTTGCTACAATGTAAAGTAGTGAGTGTACATCTTGTATAACAGTGTCAACTTGCTGTCCTCTTCAAATAACTCAACACACAGCCATTAATGTCTAAACCGCTGGCAACAAAAGTGAGTACACCCCTAAGTGAAAATTTCCAAATTGGGCCCAATTAGCCATTTTCCCTCCCCAGTGTCATTTGACTCGTTAGTGTTACAAGGTCTCAGGTGTGAAGGGGGAGCAGGTGTGTTTGGTGTCATCACTCTCAATCTCTCATACTGGTCACTGGAAGTTAAACATGGTACCTCATGACAAAGAACTCTCTGAGGATCTGAAAAAAAGAATTGTTGCTCTACATAAAGATAGCCTAGGCTATAAGAAGATTGCCAAGACCCGGACACTGAGCTGCAGCATGGTGGCCAAGACCATACAGCAATTTAACAGGACAAAGAAGTTGAGTGCACGTGCTCAGCATCATATCCAGAGATTGTCTTTGGGAAATAGACATATTAGTGCTGCCAGCATTAGTTCAGAGGTTGAAGGGGCGGGGGTCAGCCTGTCAGTGCTCAGACCGTACACCGCACACTGCATCAAATTGATCTGCATGGCTGTCGTCCCAGAATAAAGATGATGCACAAGAAAGCCCGCAAACAGTTTGCTGAAGACAAGCAGACTAAGGACATGGATTACTGGAACCAGTAACCAGATAAACTTATTTGGTTCAGATGGTGTCAAGCGTGTGTGGCGGAAACCAGGTTAGGACTACAAAGACAAGTGTGTCTTGCCTACAGTCAAGCATAGTGGTGAGAGTGTCATGGTCTGGGACTGCATGAGTACTGCCGGCGCTGGGGAGCTACAGTTCATTGAGGGAACCATGAATGCCAACATGTACTGTGACATACTGAGACAGAGCAGGATCCCCCACCCTTCGAAGACTGGGCCGCAGGGCAGTATTCCAATGATAACGACCCCAAACACACCTCCAAAATTACCACTGCCTTGCTAAAGAAGCTGAGGGTAAAGGTGATGAACTGGCCAAGCATGTCTCCAGACCTAAACCCTATTGATCATCTGTGGGGCATCCTCAGACAGAAGGTGGAGGAGCGCAAGGTCTCTAACATCCACCATCAATGTGATGTCGTCATAGAGGAATGGAAGAGGACTCCAGTGGAAACTTGTGAAGCTCTGGTGAACTCCGTGCCTAAGAGGGTTAAGGCAATGCTGTAAAATAATGGTGGCCACACAAAATATTGACACTTTGGGCCGAATTTGGACATTTTCACTTAGGGGTGTACTCACTTTTGTTGCCAGCGGTTTAGACATTAATGGCTGTATGTTGAGTTATTTCGATGGGACAGCAAATTTACACCGTGTTACATTCACTACTTTACATTGTAGCAAAGTGTAATTTCTTCAGACTTGTCACATGAAAAGATATACCGTATATACTTGAGTATAAGCTGACCCGAATATAAGCCGAGGCACCTAATTTTACCACAAACAACTGGGAAAACTTATTGACTCGAGTATAAGCCTAGGGTGAGAAATGCACAGCTACTGTAAGTGGAAAAGAGGGTCAACAATGCCCATTTGCAGCCTTACTTTGCCCATTTGCATGCCTCACCGTGCCCATTTGAAGCGATAGGTCCCCCAAACTTCAAACTTGGTAGTTAATGGTTCCTAAATGCCCCCTAGCTGCAGCCAAAATTTGGGGTCTCTGGACCCAAAGAGTCCCGAAATGACATTGCTGCAGATGGACACAATTGACCGAGTTTGGGGCCCTGTATCTGTTTGCTAGGAACTCCATCTTTAGATATGTGGCAGTGCTAGGTCCACTGAGTTGGCATACCTAATGTGGGGTTCCTAGCACCAAGTGGCCCAGAGATACGGGGCCCAAAATTCGGGTCGAAAAATATCATTTTCTGCTGCAGAAAAGTGATTGACTCCAGTATAAGCCGAGGGGGGGCACTTTCAGCACAAAAAAAATGTGCTGAAAAACTTGGCTTATACTCGACTATATACGGTAATAAAAATTTACAAAAATGTGAGGGGTGTACTCACTTTTGTGAGATATTGTAGCTAAACAAAAGTCAGTGTGAAATAAAAAGAGGAACTGTATAACTGGAAGTTTATCCTGTCTTTCCAGAGCTTGTATCTATGGAAATGCCAGTACTTCAAACACCAGTACATTTTATAATAGCACTGGACCGCAAACTGCAAATAATCAAACTGGGTTTCATCTGAACATGAACCATGAGAGCTACGAAACAGCCACACTGTGGCCACTGACTACAATCCACTGCATAATTGTAGCATTTGTCTTCTCCAAGGGAAAGCCGTTTCGACAAGCTATATATACAAATTGTAAGTATCATTAAATATGAATATGCATATGAATATAAGCCAGTGTTCAAAAAAATCGGAAGTAGAAACTTATTAAAAAACTGTCTGTTTTTTTTTTTTTTTTTTTTTGGCTGATTTGTATTACAAAAATGGACATAACTTTTTTTTTTTTTTTTTTCCCTCTCTGCAGAGGAAACTTTATTTTAATCATTATATACTGTAGTGCACATACAGACTAGTGTGGTATTACAGCTTGGCAAGTAGAATTTACATAATTAATTACACATATTGCAAATGCAAGATAGGGTATAATCACAGATTATGCAAATCATATTAGTGGTCCACATGGCATAAATATAGAGAAAATCAGCCCCAATTGTATAATATCAGTCACAACAATATGTGGGAGATTTACTAAAACTGGTGTGCATGAAATCTGGTGCAACTGTGCATAATAACCAATCAGCTTCCAGGTTTTATTGGCAAAGCTTAATTGAACAAGCTGAAGTTAGCAGCTGTTTGGTTACTATGCACAGCTGCACCAAATTCTGTGTGCGTCAGTTTTAGTAAATCCCCCCTATGGCTGAACAGAAAATAATAATTGCTGCCGTTTTATGAGAGGTTATAAAGAATCAAAAATGAAGGTAAAGTTCAGTTAAAGTATAACTCTCTCTGATGTAGGTTTGACAGATACAGAATATACTTGAGGTTCATTCGGTGGTATGATTTGGTCAGATTGATCAATATATTGTTTGTATATCCAACGTTAGTCTTTCTTGTATCACATACAGTTGCCGCCACACACTGTATTCAACTACAGTGTAAGGTAAATGAAAGACAGGCTTCAGTTCAAATCCCTCTACAATTAGGCCGCCAATAGATTCTTCAAACCTCAGCCGGTTCAGCAGGAATTGACCCCCGTTTGGGCAGGCGGAACGTACCAATCAATCGATTAACTTAGATACAACCAGCCTGCCAGATTTACTTGCAATTATCGCTAGCAGCTGCTTTAGCCTCTAGTAATAATCACTTGTATCTCCCGGTGGGGACAGCTCCCTCCGCCCCCCACCAGGAGAAATGAATGTCTCTGCAGCAGGGATTCCCCTGTCAGCACTGTCTGTATTGATGGGGAATCATGCAAATTTTTTTGGCATGCCTTAAGCCCAATGTGGGTGAAACAGGTCACCTGGGCATAACCTATTGGCCGGGATTTGAGCTGAAGCCTGTTTTTTAGTTACCTTACACTGACGTTGAATACAGATATCTCTGCCAGCACCTGAATAGAGTGTAAACCTGGGATACTGATCCTGCAGGCTTGAAGCTCCGCCGATCTGTTATGGTATATGTTAGTCTTGGATATGCTGACAGTATACAGTGGGGATCGAAAGTTTGGGCACCCCAGGTAAAAATGTGTATTAATGTGCATAACGAAGCCAAGGAAAGATGGAAACATCTCCAAATGGCATCAAATTACAGATTAGACATTCTTATAATATGTCAAAAAAAGTTAGATTTTATTTCCATCATTTACACTTTCGAAATTACAGAAAACAAAAAAATGGCATCTTCAAAAGTTTGGGCACCCTGCAGAGTTAATATCTTGTACTGCCCCCTTTGGCAAGTATCACAGCTTGTAAACGCTTTTTGTAGCCAGCCAAGAGTCTTTCAATTCTTGTTTGAGGTATCTTTGCCCATTCTTCCTTACAAAAGTCTTCCAGTTCTTTGAGATTTCTGGCCTGTCTGTCACGCACTGCTCTTTTAAGGTCTATCCATAGATTTTCAATAATGTTGAGGTCAGGAGATTGTGAAGGCCATGGCAAAACCTTCAGTTTACACCTCTTGATGTAATCCCCTGTGGATTTTGAGGTGTGTTTAGGATCATTATCCATTTGTAGAAGCCATCCTCTCTTTAACTTCAGCTTTTTCACATATGGCATCAAGTTACCATTCAAAATTTGATGACATTTTATTGAATCCATTTTTCCTTCTACTCGTGAAATGTTCCCTGTGCCACTGGCTGCAATACAACCCCAAAGCATGATTGATCCACCCCCATGCTTAACAGTTGGACAGAGGTTCTTTTCATTAAATTCTGTGCCCTTTCTTCTCCAAATGTACGGTACCTTTGCTCATTCCGGCCAAAAAGTTATATTTTAACCTCATCGGTCCACAGAACTTGTTTCCAAAATGCCTCAGGTTTGTCTATATGTTCATTTACAAAGTTCAAACGCTGATTTTTGTGGTGAGGAAGAAGAAGAGGTTTTCTTCTGATGACTCTTCCATGAAGACCATATTTGTACAAGTATCTCTTTATAGTGGAATAGTGTACCACAACTCCAGTGTCTGCCAGATTTTTCTGGAGGGATTGTGCAGTCAAAGTGGGTTTTGAATTGCTTTTCTCACAATCCTGCGAGCTGTTCTGTCTGATATCTTTCTTGGTCTTCCAGATCTTGCTTTAACTTCCACTATTCCTGATGACTGCCATTTCTTAATTACATTCCGAACAGAGGATATTGACATCTGAAAACGCTTTGCTAACTTCTTATAGCCTTCTCCAGCTTTGTGAGCGTCAACTATTTTTAGTTTCAGTTTTCTAGACAACTGCTTAGAAGAACCCATGGTGCTGATTGTTGGGGCAAGGTCAGATGAGTCTGGCCATTTAAAACCTTTGAGATTGACATCACCTGGTCTTCCCGGACGATGATTGAGAACAATCCATGGCACTGGCAGGTCTCAGCTTTGCAAAGGGGGCAGTTCATGCTATAAATTCTGCAGGGTGCCCAAACTTTTGCAGACGCCATTTTTTTGTTTTCTGTAATTTTGAAAGTGCAAATGATGGAAATAAAATCTAACTTTTTTTGACATATTATAAGAATGTCTAATCTGTAATTTGATGTCATTTGGAGATTTTTCCATCTTTCCTTGGCTTCATTATGCACATTAATACACATTTTTACCTGGGGTGCCCAAACTTTCGATCCCCACTGTAAATATGATATATGCAGGAAAATTTTTGGGGGATTTTAAAGGTGCCAGAAACAAAAATAAAGCCAGAAATATATATACATCTTAATTTATAAAAAGGTAAAAATGATTGATTAATATAAAAGTGAAGAAAGCTACTTTTCTTTTGGTTGTGTCACACAAAAAAGTTATTTTCTTTTTTCTTTCACAACGATGGTGACGATAAAATATCTATCCTGACATGTTTCGCCACTAGGGGCTTCCTCTGGGTTTTTTTTTTATATTAACAATTTTTAGCTTTGTATAAATAAAGACGTATTTTTATATAAATATAGACTTCTGGCTTTTTTGTGTTTCTGGCACCTTTAAAATCCAAAAAAATAATTCCTGCATATATTCTCTATTCGGGATGTTGGTGCCTTTTTGAATTTGTCACTAATCTATACCACAACCCATATTAGTATAATTGTGATCTTATGATGGATGAAACATACATTTTCACATTCTCTTATTTCATCACAGATATATTTACTGCTGTACTGACAATCCAGCTTGGAGTCTGCATCTTTCTTTTATTTGCTGACATTGACAATATATATAAAGTGATGGAGGTAAGTGAGACAATTTATGGATTGAAAATGTGCATTCAATAGATAGAGTCATGGGGTGATACCATGACTATATCAGTGAAAAATGTGCCAACGTCCCGCTAGTAATTGTAAAGGGGAACTAACTAAGAAAAAAGAGTGGACTTTAAAGGCATAAAGGAACATATACTACAGGATAAAAAATAAATAGTTTATTTAAAAATATAGAACCGCAATAGACTAGCGATTGCGCATGCTCAAAATACAAGTAGTATAATAGTGGTAATATTGAGACCTCCCCTTCAGCTTCTTTACACCCTTACAGTCAATTAAATTAACAATGGTAAAACAGCATAGTAGTACAAAATGATACAAAACCAAAGTTGTCGGTTATCAGCATATATGATATATGTAGAGAGATACAATTGGGTCTTATATGGCAGGGGTGAAGCTGATGCAGAGGTCCACTTTTCAGTTAAAGATTTTTGCTCGACATGTTCCGCGCTTTATGGAAATAGCGCTTCCTCAGGAGCAGAGAGTTCGTGGTTTATGGTTTAGACAACGTAAAATAGGATAAGGAGTAAATATGTAGTTCTGTCAGCAACATGTTAAATAGACATGTAGTTTTCAGGGCAGAAACAGCAGTCTGCTCAATAAACAGGGGCAGGTGTCTTGAAAAAGCTCTCTCATCAGGTTATATTGTTACCAGGTTCAGAGGAAAAACGTCCCCTTCTGTTTGCAGTATGGTTACACAACACAGCAATAGGTTTACACCTCCAGGATAGCTGGGGATAGTATGACCTGAGTTTAAGGAGAGGAAGACGCACTGCACCCTTCTGTCAGCAAGTGCCAAACAGCACTAGAGAAAGCAGAAGAGGGACTTTTTTTCCATTTTCGGGTGCAGGGATACAATGCAGAGCCGCATGCTGCTCTCAGTATACCTGCACAAACTAAAGTTCTGCCTGCTCACTATATGCCTCTCTGGCGGATGGATATTACTGTTATACGGCTCCCTTCTCTCAGTAAGTGCTGCAGCCTGAGGGAGAGACTTATAACTGAGGTGGCTGAGACAAACAGAGCAGCAGGAGTAATCTGGACAGCGGCAGTGGTGCACAGGCAAGCAGTCCCCTGCACATACACACATTGACAGGTCACACAGGCTATTGTAGAATGTGCAGTCCCCAGACTTTCGTTGTGTGCTCCTGGTCATTATGATGATCAGAGAACAGCAAGTGCTGTATGGCTCTGTCAGTGTAACATGGCTGTGTGGTGATGACTTTCCTGATATATGGCTGTACTGTGTGTTACAGACTATAACACAGAGCACAGCCATAACAAAGTCAGCACCACGCAGTCATGTTACACTGACAGAGCCATACAGCACTTGATAATGACCATGAGCACATAGTGAGATGCTAGTTTACACATGTGATGGGTAGGGACAGTAAAAACACACAGCCAAGCTGCATTTCTACCACCCCCAAACCACTTCCCTTTGATAACCTTTCACCCAAGCTTTGCAATTACATCCTTTTTAATGCAGACCTGATTGAAAGCTCCATGTAGGTTTACAGGTATGAATTGACTTACTCCGTGTCCATTCAGGTGGAAAAAAAATGGAAAAGAACATCCTTTTCTATTTTTCCAGACCTAAATGTGACAGATCAGAGGTAACCTGATGTAAATGGACACAAGTCTGTGGTGTATGCAGACACAAACTGAACGGGCACAGATGTCATAACACTGACATCTCTCCTATTCAGATGCAGTTATGATTGGTGGGGCGCTGTAAATGTTACATGTTCCAGCTCCTGCCACCAGTCCCCCAGATAAACCACCCCCCCCGTGACAGCGTGGAGGCAGGGGCGGAGCGAGGGGCAGGGTTGTGGGCGAAGCCAGGGTGGGTTGTGGGCGGGGTCAAGAGGGGCACCGTCAGGTAGGCTGTATGGGGCCCCATGATTTCTAACAGCGGCCCTGCTTACAGCTTTATAAAATAGATGTGCATGTAACTGTACACAAGCAGGAAACACCGACAGCTCATCCAGCGTGCGTTCCAGCAGCTCTTGAAGACATGGCACACTAATGACAAAACGCGTAGGGCAGGACTTCTGTTACATCACTTACGGTTATAATGCATACAAGTTTCTGTGTGTGTACTTTTTTCTTTTGTAATCCTACTTAAAATACACTGACCCTATCCTTTGACCCTAACTTTAACCTTGATCTACACTATCTATATATATATATATATATATATATATATATATATATATATATATATATATATATATATATATATATATATATACATATATATTTTTTTTTAATGCAACTTTTGTTGACATACTTCTCCTCTATCAATGAGAAAATTATACAATGTACCTTTTTCTCCATTTAAGAGGAGAAAGAATACAGGGGTGGGTTGCATAGTTACTGATCACTGTTATAGCCAATCACAGGCTATCGCAGTGATCATGTGCTCGAGAGTCAGTCCTCCTGGCTACTGGGAAGTTTTGTCCCTAATTACACATTACAACTCAAATACAGATGGAAAAAAGTTGTTTCTTTTGAGTAGATGTAGAAAGGGTAAGAATCTCTGTCAAGTTGTATTGCTATGTGTGATTCAAATGATGAGCTTTTTTTCTCCTGTTTTACGCTTTTGACACTGAGACAGGAAATGAGGGGAATATGGTCTTCCAGACCCGAATAAAAACTTGTCAGAGGTTCTAACCTTTCCCCAATCCACTAAAAAAAAGAGTTTGTGGTGCTGTCTGTGTTCCCATTGGAGAAATGTTAAATACTCCTGACATTTAATGCATATGAGATCATTTTATTGCTAACTTGAAATTAAATTTAATATAATCAAATCTGTTTCTTTTACAGCTTGTGTGCATACCAAAGTCTTGGAGAATCACTATTCTCATCATATTGATCATTACGGTTATTGTTTCATACTTAGCTGAAGTAAGTATTCTACATGTGACAGCATGCAGATTAGAAAAGACAAGATTTTGCACTATCATTGTCAGTGTATAAACAGATATACTTAATATGGAACTAAACCCATCAACTTAACTGTTTTGGGAAACATTCAAGGGATGCAGTGAATAATAACTGGGAAAAAAGGGTATGAGTACCACAGACAGCGCTGACAGCCTGAATAAATACAATAAAGTGCAACTGTAGCGCATACAAAATTAAATGCAAAATTAATCCAAAAATAGAAAAAACATATCAAGCATGTAGCCAGTGAAAAAACAAGTGCAAATAAGCATGAACTTCTAGTTGGAAGGTTCCTTTCACAGGTGCTGCTGTGCTAGAAATAGTGCAAATCAATATTAAGCATGTGACAAGTGAAAGTCCAAAATAGACGTGCACATAAACATATGGCAATTCTTAGTTGATAAGTTCCTTTCAAGTCCTGCCGTGCTAAAAAAAAACTTATGATGCTATAAACAGGTGCATACGGTATCCACACACCCCCCCCCCCTTATGGTTGAACTCACCAGATCCAATGGACCCTCAAGCAGTACTGGGTCAGGTAGGTTTAGTATGGTTAGCGGGGTGATGAAAACGCCAACTCCTGGGTGCGATCCTTCCTGGGATGTTTTCAGGCACAAATATATGGAGAAAGAGCCTGCATAGTAAAGTACGTCTTGTTACGTTAAAATCAATCTTTACAAAGTTCCAATCATAAAATCAATCTTTACAAGGTACCAAGGTGGAGGGCAAATGGATGAACATCCATTACCAGTCCATTGATCAATAGGTACTCTCACAACCTAACTGCAATTGAACAGGCATCGGGCATGATGTCTCTGCGGTGCTGCAAGCTGTGTCTGATTCTGCGCTTCGCCCTTCCCACAGGGCGTTATCAAAGATTGTGTGCATACCAACATCTTGGAGAATCACTTTTCTCATCATATTGATCACTACGATTATTGTTTCATACTTAGCTGAAGTAAGTATTCTACACGTGACAGCATGCAGATTAAAGAAGACAAGATTCTGCACTATCCTTGTCACTATATTGGTAGTAAGAAGAGCCGGCATAATCCTTGAAGTGTTGTTTATTGGTACATCAGAGTGACAATAAAACAATAAACCTGACGCGTTGTCACTATATTAACATATATACTTAATACGGAACTAAACCCATCAACTTAACTGTTTCCCAAAACAGTTATTACATTCAAGGGATGCAGTGAGTGATAACTGTTACAGTTTTTTGTACCTTCAAACTTTTAACCATAAAAAGGTTGTCATGACTGATCATATGTGAACCACCGAGGCAACTGCAGATCAAACGCTAAGATGGCAGCTTCGTTGGCTGTAAAGGATGGGAAGGTTTAGTCCATCTTTAAAGATGAAGGTTAGATATGGCAGCTCTTACACAGTTACATTAGTCCAGCTTGGACCAATGTAAGTATGTATGTGTCATACCAGTCGATCCCTCTGGAAGGTGGAAATCACTGTAGTAGGCATAGGCACCACTGCTACAATGATTGTGGTTAGCTTCCAGGTGCTTTGCAGAGTGGCTGCCCACTTGTTAATTGAGTACAGAAGGTTGCCACTTGGCAGGGGTACCATTCAGTGAACACTGCATTTTCTCAACTAATGCTCTGATTAGACCAGGTGGACATTGTGATGTCACCAGCTCCCTGTTCACCTCATCCATCAGAGAACAGAGAAGTGTTTTCTAAATGGAGTCCATGCTGAGACTGGACCCAGTGGTGGCTGCTGTAAAGGGTTCCAGCTTCCACAGGGATCTCACTGGTATAACATACACACTTCAGTGTACCTATCTAAAAAGGGCCATATCTGGAATTCATCAGAATCAGGAAATCAGTGTGTATTTTTGCTGTAAATATAAACCCCATGTCTGTGGTAATATGAAGGGTTATGTCTACATCATCAATGAAATTGTACTTTACCATGTTTGGACCACCCGGTCGCAATGTACTGCTGATGGTGGGCCCATACAGGCACAGTGATGTACCTGTATGACGCTGGCCTCTTCCGGTACAGATCATGCATGCGCACACACGCCCGCCGACCCCTGCTGTGATTGTACACAGCAGGAGTTTGTCAGCAGGACATGTTGATCGAATGTATCCAATCACAGCCCAGAACCCTGTGTTGACAACACAGAGGGAGCAATCCCTCTGTTTCTTCTTGTTGTGCTTTTTAAGAACAGTTCCCGCACAATATTTATTAAGTAATTTTTAACGAAGATATTTTTATGATACAAAATCATTCTATATGACACAGTCTATACATGTGAAACTTATTCACAGAGACAAGTGATCATACAAAATAGTTACATTTATTGGTTGACAGAAAACAAATATTTACATGAAATTAAAATACAGATCGCATTACTTGAACATTTTGACAATTAATGGAAACACCCTCAAAATGGGCGTGTAGTACCTTGAACGTAATATAACCATGATAACTTCTCGGTGGAATCAATAACCTTATGATACTTGACAATTAAACAGAACGTCTGTATTTCACACACCCAACCGTTACTAAGCTGCAGGTAAGTAAGTGTTGAACAATGTGAAATAAATTAGACGTTTGTTTGTCAATAAAAGGGGCAAATATGCAAAAAGAAATATGTAATGAAAAATTTAATTTTAGAGAAAAAATCTAAAAGGCGGTTATTGATTCTGGAGAACGATTATCAATAGTAGAATATTCGATACATCAATATTTAAGAGAACATACCAGATAAAATCAACATGACATATTTACCCATTCCAAAATGGCTATTAGTCTGGATTGCTGGTTACCAGGATTTAAGATGGCTGCCAGGTTCAGAAATCTTCTTGAATGTTAAAATAGGTATTCATGCATGGGTCTCAGTCTGTCTGGGGGGATGTCTTTCTCCCAGTGTCCCTTCTCAGGGTAGGTCCCTGAGCCTCCTTTTAGGGTGGGTCCCTGCGCTTCCTCCATTATCTTTCTTGCTTCTTAAATACCCTCTCAAACAATAAGATTATAAAATTATAATAATTTCTGCCCAAGCGGTATGTATTCTCTCCTTATTGGCAGGCGAAACATAATGATTACCTTTCCTAGGAGTCTAATGATTTTAAGGTAATAGCACCTTCAACCACCAGGTGTCTCACATGTGTTTGGTGTTTATCTCTTTAAGTTATATATTCTATTTTTATAATGTTTATTAGTTTTTATCTTAGTGAAAAGAATATATAGTCAGCATTCAGGGATACTAGTAACCAACATAATATAAAATATGCTTAGCATAATTTTGATTAATCACTTACATAAACTGGTTATATATATGCATATCATTGTATATCTATTAAATCTAGTCTATTTAGAAATGGCACAGGTTATATATATATATATCAATCAAAATCACATAAAATTATTATCTATATGGATACATGTATAATTTTGGTATCCAATCAATATTTGTTTATCTAAACATAGGTTAAATCGTTATACAGTTATAATCACGATTATATGTTTTTCATAATACTAATTTGTTGCTAAAACACTTCTACTTATAATCACACTTTCATATATATTTTCTTTATGACACAGTTCTTCAAAACATCAGATCACTTTCGGTTTCTGTAACTGTTGTCATCCTAGCGTATAATTAACTCCTGCCATTGTCTTATGAGAAGCTAGGACAATACTGGCTACTTTGCTTAGTGAGCCCTCTCACTTTCTGAAACAATGGGATATTTGTTCTAGCTATTCAGGTTTAATGACTGTTAGTCACAGGTAAATTCTATGTATGGCCCAAACTTTGCCATATATTTGCACTGTTTTCCTTGTCCATTCAAGCGGGTAGATAAATGTTTTTATGGTGTCTGTAACAAAAAGACACTATTGTTCAGGCAACTCTCTATCCCAACACCTGCTTGTAATAACCGTAAATAGTTGATATATATAAAAGAGAAAACAAGCTCATCTGCTTTTCAAGGGCAATAGTTCACTTCATTTTTTTTAGTCCTACTGAAATCTCTCATCTCTGCCAGTGAATATTAAATATATTTCTCCAGTGTTACTGGTGATGTCAGTGGCAGTTAGTCAGTTCCCACCCAATGTCAGTTAGTGTCAGATTACCCATAGCACTATTTTCAGCGGGAACGTGAGGGAACGCAGTTCCGTCACATCCAGCACTGAATGTATGTAATAGCATTGGGTGTGGGGTGTGCTGGAGGGTCTATTGATGTTGGCTGTTGTTGGATCTATTGTCACTGGTGAGGATCTGATTTTGTGTGGGGGTCTATTGTTGCTGATGGGGAATATATTGTTGCTGGGGGGTATTATGTTGCTGGAAGGGCTCTACTGTTGAGGGAGAGGTCTATTCTTACTGTCTGCTGGAGGATCTATTGATGCTGGCTGCTGGGAGATCTGTTGTTGCTGCTGGGGGGTCTAATGTTGCTTGGGTGGATATTTTGTTACTGGGTGTGATATTTTGTTGTGGGTGGTTCACTGTTGCTGCAGGGAATCTATTGTTGTTGGGGTGGAATCCATTGTTGCTGGGGGGAGTCTATTGTTGTGTGGGGATCTATTGCTGGGATTCTATTGTTGCTGGCTGCAGGGGATCTATTTTACTGCTTTTCTTTTTATCATTAACATGTTCCGTACAAATGATTTAGCACCAAAAAATGATACTTGGTTCTGTATTCTCTACAAGGGGCAGTACTGGTAGGTGGGTAGGGGTGGAATCAAGGGACGGTAGTCAGATGTGGGTAGGTGGCAGAGACAAGGGGTGACTCATATGGGGGGAGTTCATGCACCTATTCTCCGAGAAAAAAAAGCCCTGGCACTATCACAGTCCCACTATAAGTTGCTGATCCCCACCATTAGTAGTATAAAAAAAATTCCAGTATATATAGCATAGTTTGTATAACTTTCATGCAAACCAGTCAATATACACCAAAGACATGTAGCAGAATACTTTTTATGCCTACATTTATGAAGAAATTATAATTTTTATTTTTTATTTTTATTGGATATGTTTTTTTTTTTACTTTCTGCTATAAAAAAGTATTTTTTTCATTTACATATTAAAAACAAAAACAAAAAAAACCCACAGTTAAAGTAGCGAAGTACCAAATAGCAAAAAATGGCCTGACCATGAAGGGGGTAAACCCTTCTAAAGCTGAAGTGGATAATGGAGACAGCTAAAATTCTATATTTTACTTTTAGTGTCACCTTCTGGAAAAATCAGGTGTTTTGACAAGATGTTACTTTGAAGAACAATGTAAACCATTAGCAGATATATTGCTGTTTGTTTTAGTTTCTTCAGAAACCATTAACTTGGCGAACCTTGAATTACACCTGCCAACCATGACGGGTAGTGGCATAACAAGAAATCTCTGTACCCTTGAATACAGTGTTTTGTAATAAGGTGACATGCTATATACGTGGCATGTCACACCCTTCTTAACAGGATATATTAATATCATAGCATTTATATGATTCACAGCAGCAGTAATCTGCCTATTTCCAATGTAAACCACTTGCGTAGACTTCATAAACATGTAAATTATATATGCCTCAAACTTGTTTGCCTAATCTTCATCATCTGAGCTAAATTGCTTGTGGCCTTAGATGTTCTCCACTTTCCTAGTATCTAGGCAACTAATTAAAATTGCCAAGGGCATGTCTTTGACACGTATTGTCAGAACACAAACATATAAAGAATCAAGTAAAGAAATCTGAAATACCCAACCCCAAACCACCTGCAACAGAGCCAGCCTGGGCAGCAGAATGACCATTGCTTGTGGGATGATTATATTATACTGTACAACTGTACCCCCCCCCCCCCCCCCATTAAGAGGCCATCAACTAGTATGAAAGCAGAGGAGGAGTTAACCACTTCAGCCCCGGACCATTTGGCAGCCAAAGGACCAGAGGTCTTTTTTCAATTTCGCACTGCACTACTTTAACTGGTAATTGCGCGGTCATGCAATTTTGTAACCAAACGAAATTTGCGTCCTTTTCTTCCCACAAATAGAGCTTTCTTTTGATGGTATTTGATTGCCTCTGTGATTTTTATTTTTTGCGATATAAACGGAAAAAGAGCGAAAATTTTGAAAAAAAAAGAGATTTTCTACTTTTTGTTATAAAAAAAATCTAATAAACTCAATTTTAGTCAAACATTTGGGCCAAAATGTATTCAGCCACATGTCTTTAGTAAAAAAAATGCCAATAAGCGTATATTTATTGGTTTGCGCAAAAGTTATAGCGTCTACAAACTAGAGTACATTTTCTGGAATTTACACCGCTTTTAATTTATGACTGCCTATTTCATTTCTTGAGGTGCTAAAATGGCAGGGAAGTACAAAACCCCCCCAAATGACCCCATTTTGGAAAGTAGACACCCCAAGCTATTTGCTGAGAGGCATGTTGAGCCCATTGAATATTTTTTTTTTTAGTCCCAAGTGATTGAATAAAGACAAAAATAAAAAAAGATTTTTTTTTTTTTCAAAAAGTTGTCACTAAATGATATATTGCTCACACATGCCATAGTTATATGTGGAATTGCACCCCAAAATACATTTTGCTGCATCTCCTGAGTATGGGGATACCACATGTGTGGGACTTTTTGGGAGCCTAGCCGCGTACGGGGCCCCGAAACCCAAGCACCGCCTTCAGGATTTCTAAGGGTGCAAATTTTTGATTTCACTCCTCACTACCTATCACCGTTTCGAAGGCCATAAAATGCCAAAATAGCACAAACCCCCCCCCCAAATGACCCCATTTTGGAAAGTAGACACCCCAAGCTATTTGTTGAGAGGCATGGTGAGTATTTTACAGCTCTCATTTGTTTTTGAAAATGAAGAAAGTAAAGTAAAAAAAAACATTTTTTTTTTCTTTTTTTCAATTTTCAAAACTTTGTGACAAAAAACGAGATCTGCAAAATACTCACAATACCTCTCAGCAAATAGCTTGGGGTGTCTACTTTCCAAAATGGGGTCATTTTGGGGGGTTTTATGCCATCTGGGCATTCCATGGCCTCCGAAACTGTGATTGGCAGTGAGAAGTGAAATAAAAAAATTACACCCTTAGAAAGCCTGAAGGCGGTGATTGGTTTTTGGGGTTCCGTACGCAGCTAGGCTCCCAAAAAGTCCCACACATGTGGTATCCCCGTACTCAGGAGAAGCAACAGAATGTATTTTGGGGTGTATTTCCACATATGCCCATGACATGTTTGAGCAATATATCATTTAGTGACAACTTTTTGTAAAAAAAAATATATATATTTTTTTTTTTTCATTATTCAATCTCTTGGGACAAAAAAAAAAAATATTTAATGGGCTCAACATTGCTCTCATCAAATAGCCTGGGGTGTCTACTTTCCAAAATGGGGTCATTTGAACTGTCCTGGCATTTTATGCACAACATTTAGAAGCCTATGTCACACGTCACCCACTCTTCTAACCACTTGAAGATAAAGCCCTTTCTGACACTTTTTGTTTACATGAAAACATATTTTTTTTTTGCAAGAAAATTACGTTGAACCCCCAAACACTATATATAATGTTAAAGCAAAGGCCCTACAGATTAAAATGGTGGGTGTTGCATTTTTTTTTTTCCACACAGTATTTGCGCAGCGATTTTTCAAACGCATTTTTTGTGGAAAAAATACACTTTTTTTTATTTTAATGCACTAAAACACACTATATTGCTCAAATTTTTGATGAAATAAAAAATATGATCTTAGGCCGAGTACATGGATACCAAACACGACATGCTTTAAAATTGCGCACAAACACGCAGTGGCGACAAACTACATACATTTTTAAAAGCCTTTAAAAGCCTTTACATGATACCACATTAGATTCACGGAGGAGGTCTACTGCTAAAATTACTGCCCTCGATCTGACCTTCGCGGTGATACCTCACATGCATGGTGCAATTGCTGTTTACATATGACGCCAGACCAACGCTTGTGTACGCCTTTGCGCAAGAGAAGGGGGGGCAGGGGTGCTTTTTTTTTTTTTTTTTTTTTTTTTTTTTTTTATTTATTTAGATTTTTTATTTTATTTTTAAACTGTTCCTTCCATTTTTTTTCTTTGTTATGATTTTTATTGTTATCTCAGGGAATGTAAATATACCCTATGATAGCAATAGGCAGTGACAGGTACTCTTTTTTTGAAAAAATTGGGGTCTATTAGACCCTAGATCTTTCCTCTGCCCTCAAAGCATCTGACCACACCAAGATTGGTGTGATAAAATGCTTTCCCAATTTCCCAATGGCGCGGTTTATATCCGGGAGGGGGGACATTCCCTCCCACTGCTTGTAAAAGCAGTCTAGAGGCTAATTACCCGCTAGAATTGCTTTTACATGAAAGCCGATCACTGGCTGAAAAGAATGATACCAAGATGATACCTAAACCTGCAGGCATCATTCTGGTATAACCATTCAAAGTCTAGCAACATACTGGACATATATTGTAATCTTTTTTTTTTCATGCAGCCTCTTGGCTGAACGAAAAAAAGAGATTGATTGGTGGGTATGCCCACCATTAGAATACCTCCCTTCATCCACCCACTTCTAATGATGGGCATACATGCACCATTTATATATGCCGATGCATGGGGGCATCCTCCCGCAAAAGTTATGCCGTGTACACACGGTCGGAATTTCGACCGTATGTACGTGGCATTAGGAGCCAATCGCACCTCCCCCCCCCCCCTGCTGCCCCCATGCTTCGGCATATATGCTCTTTTTTTTAACTGTGGTGGTGAAATCACCTCCTACAGCGTTGGAGTCGCGGCTTTATGTATCGTGGGAGCAAACGCTGTTGCTGTCAAGATAAATAAATCCGCGTTGCAACTGAATGGCGCACCTGAAAACAAAAAAATGCTTAACACTAAAACACAGTAAACAAAATTACATACCTGAAAAGCAAGCATGATAAAACATAATAAAACATTGCAGAATAGAATGGAGTAAAAAAAGAGCAACAATAGAGAGAGAGAGAGAGAACAATAAAACGACAACTATTTTTTTTTTTTTTTTTTTTTTGAGATTCACAGGTAAAAAAGCTCCTGACTGAAGCGACTGAATCAAAACGCTACCACAAAAAAAATGTTAGCGATCGCAGGGATCAGGCCTGACTCTGCGAACGCTGCAGTTATGTGTGCTTAGTGTTTTGTAAGTGACAGTGATCGATCGATACTGCACTTGGGTGGGCTGGGCTGGGCGGAGGGGGAAAACGCAGGTGCTAGCAGGTATCTGGGCTGATCCCGCTAACAATGCGTTTTTTTTTTTTGGAACCCTAAACTGCTGGGACGCTAGTATAGATCTGATCAGATCAGATATTGATCTGTTCAGATACTGTGCCACTAAGGGAGGTGTATGCTTTGCGCGTGGGTGTTTGCGGTACTGGCACTAACCTGGGGCGACGCAGACCTTATTAGACCCTAAAACCTAATTGATATCACCCGCCGGGCGATCAGGGGGTTAAACCGTTATTGGGTAATAAATGGCGGGTGCCCTGACAGTATAAAAAACAAGCTAACTAACCAGCGTCACCCGTAACAGTAATACAAAAAAAAAAACTGGTTACCTAGCGACACTAATGCAGCGATCAGAAAAACGATCGCTTAGTGACACTGGCAAAAGGGGGTGAAAGGGTTAACTAGGGGCAATCAGGGGGTTAAAACCTTTATTAGGTAATATATGGGGGTACCTGACGCTATATAAAAACCTGACGGGGAACCTAAATAACTAACTGGCTGACCAGCGTCACCAGTGACATTTATACAGTGATCACTGGTGAAAGGGTTAACTCTAGGGGCAATCAGGGGGTTAAAACCTTTATTTAGGTTGTAATATGGGGGTACCTGACCTATAAACCTATTTATGAACCTATATAAACATGGCGGTTAAAAAAAAAAAAAAAATGGTTACCTAGCGACACTAATGCAGCGATCAGAAAACCGATCGCTTAGTGACACTGGCAAAAGGGGGTGAAGGGGTTAACTAGGGGCAATCAGGGGGTTAAACCTTTATTAGGGGGGGGTAGGGGGCTACCTTGGACCTAAAACTAACTGCCCTGACAGTTATTACAGTCACACTGACACTAAATGCAGTGATCAGTAAATAAATGATCACTGCAATTAGTGACACTGTGACTGGGGGGGGAGGGGGTGATCTGGGGGGTGATCTGGGGGTGACAGGGGGGTGGAATATGTGCCTAACTGTACTGGTGTCAGTGTACTGTTGTGCACTAACCTTTACATGTTCACCGCTCGGCGTCTCCGGTCACATAGACCGGCGCACCGAGCGTGACATCACTTCCGCCTTCCTGTCTATACAATAGACAGGAAGGGGAAGCTTTTCATTGGCCAGGAGCGATCGCGAGGGGGTGGCCAGAAACCACTGGCCGTCCCCTCGTCCCGGATCGCTCCTGACACGATCCCGACCGTCCCCGCCGGCGGAGGGGGGTCCGATCGGACCCCCCAACCGCCTGAAGAATGTCACGTACAGGTACGTGATTCTGCCTGTACGTGCCATTCTGTTGACGTATATATACATGGGGCGGTCGGGAAGTGGTTAAAGTAAAAATGATGAAAAAAACATTAGAGTAGTATTTTATTCATAAAGCTGAAGTTTAGTTTATTTTATTTTTCTTCTTGTAAAAAGCAAAGTTAATATCTAAAGTAAATGCCATCGCTGTATGATATTTAGTATGCTATAACAGTGTGTATAACAAAAAAATCCTAAAAAAAAATTAAGCTGATTTTTAATTATGTTTTTGGAATATAGGTTCAGTAACATTACTTACTTATAATGATGTGTATCCTGGGTCCTGCTGATTGCTCCTTAGTGTAGAAATGTTCCCTGTTAACTTCTTTGACTCTAATGTTGCCGAGTCTTGATGGTCGCCTGCCCCTTTCTGTAGTCTCCTCCATACAGGAATGTTTTTTGTATTGTTTTCACTTGATGCAATACATTCTGTGATTTGAGGAGGGGAGGAAGATAAATGGCAGAATCCACTCCCCCTTTTTACAAAAAGTGTTACATTCTATGAAAAAAATCCAAGGAGTTTTCTGAATGAAGGAGAGGGCAGAAAGGGGTGGATGGGCATCAAGACTTCAATGTACTGCAATGAGTTGAGGAAATTAATGCCTGCAGCACTGGAAATTCAGCTCTGTGAAAAGGACCTGCCACCATTGCAGGGAACATTGCTACACTACGGAGCAATCAGCATAATGTGGGATACACTTCATTAGAAGCAAGTAATGTTACTGAATCTATAATCCAAAAACACTTTTTTAAAACTAAATTTCAGCTTTAAAAAAAGCTTTAGAATATAAAAAAAACATCTTGGCTCACTGTGCAGGGATGGACCTGTGAGAGCCCAGCTGTCCCCTACAGCGGGGACGAATAAAAACAGACGGCCTGCTCCGATCCACTGGACGGATTGCAAACATATCGCCATCCGTCTGTTGAGCGGATCTTGATGGATCCGATGGCAGGCAGGTGTCAGCAGACACATTTCCGCTGACATCCGCCTGCCCATAGAAGTCAATGGGAGGCCCACACGGATCCGCCTGAAAAACGGACGGTCATGTGAAAGGGGCCTAAATGTTAACATTGCTTTACAATACGACATTAAAAATATGGTCTATATAGTTTACCCACACAAATTTATATGCATGAATATGTTATGGTATCATTATTATGCTATTATTTACTAGTGGTAGTTTATACATTTCCCAATTTGTATATTCTATAATTGTTTTAATGTGTTTTTATCATTAGGAATTTATAATAGAGAACAGAAAACTTTGGCTGCTAATGAAAAAATGCTTTAATTACAAGTCGAAGAGTCAGTACAGAAAAACTATCAGAGCAGTGGAAATGGACCAGAACTGGCCTCCAATCAACCAGACCTATCGTACAAAACCAGTTATCAGACATTCAGATGACAAAGCACAAGTATACAGTAATCCAGCATTTGAAAACAATGAATTTGTTAAGTAGGAAAAGAGAAAACGAGAATAGCAGAATTATTATGTTAATATATTTAATTTTTGTTCTCAATAATTCTTATTCAGGGGACCCAAAACAAATCATTTATACAAACTCTGCCAATATTGTAACATATTTCAGCACCCAACATGCACCATTCTGTGATCCAAGTTTTCAAAAAGTAAATGCACTCCATTGCATACTTATAAATAGAAAACAAATTGTAAGATATTACATTTCTTCTTTGAACTGGACAAAGAAGTTTACTGTATAGCAAAGATGTATTTTTTTATTATTGTTTTATACTGATATGTGAAAGAAATAAAGAGACGTTCCTTTTTTAAATATACATTTAAGTTTCATGTTAATTCATTTACAAGCAACAAAAATGTATTGTTTTGTATATTACATTGTAAAATCACTACCTATTATAAAAAAACTATTTCCCTAAAGATTTCCCCATTGAAGAAATGTTGCAAAACAGATTTCTTTTCAAATCGTTGTTCTATAATTTTCAGAACAGAGATAGGAACTTTGTGTAAAAGAGGTAAATAAACTTTTAGCACAATAAGAGCAATAGGGTATCGACAGGTAGTATGGAAGAGAGAATATTGTGCTAAGGGCCAGTCGAATGACAAACCTGTAAAAGAAAAATATGATTTTTCTACTTTCCGTACACAAGAATACAGCAAATTATTAGACATTTTGGCTGTACTGTTACCTTCAAGGGGTTGGGAAACTGGCAAACAAAAATTGTCAAGGCAGCCCCTATTTAACCCCACCTCCAACAATCATTCCACAGTTTTGTGAGGAAGCGATACATAAGGCCAATAACACATAGGGCTGGGACCTGTGTACCTTAATGGACTTCAAGAAAAAGATTTTACACTAAAGTACAAAAAAACGTACAAATTTACATCATATTTACTTATCATTTATTGAGGGCGAAAAGAATCTGGTAAATTGTTAGACATTTGGAAGGTCAAAGAGCAGTTCTACTGAGGAATGGCAGTACAGGCATACCCCACTTTTAAGTACACAATGGGGTTTATTTACTAAAGCTGGAAAGTGCAAAATCAGGTTCACTTCTGCATAGAATCCAATGAGCTTCCAGGTTTTATTACCAAAGCTTAATTGAGCACGCTGGGGTTAGAAGCTCATTGGTTTCTATGCAGAAGTGAGCCTGATTTTGCACTTTCCAGCTTTAGTAAATAAACCCCATTGTGTACCTAAAAGTGGGGTATGCCTGTATGTGGTATCATGAGCCAATTTGTTCTATGTGAAAGGTCATTGGAAGGAGCAAAAAATACATGACATAAATAGACATATGTTGAAAACATGTATGCGTCTAAAGAAGCTTGACACGTTTCAGGGATTGTTCCACCTCATTGGGAGTGGATGCATAGGGTGTGTCTGTAGAAATGATATATAAAAAGGATAATATAATCTAATGTTGAACCCCACTAAATGGGGAAAAGTACAAAAAGGAAGAAAAAGAGCAAGAAGAGCCAGGAGGAAGGAGAGTAATCATCCCCTTACATACATGCAAGCTCAGAGTCTAAACACATGGTGCTGAACAAATGGCAACCATCACAGGTGTCTAGCCCGGGAGCTGTGGCAGTGAAGACCCACAAGTGGGGCAGGCATGAGCCCATCACTCCCCAAAGGGATGAGACCATCCATGCTGACATTGCTATGACTGGTAGTGCACAGCAATAGCTCCAAGAGTATATGAAAAATATATATGTGTGTAGCTATAGTGTAATAGTGGTAAATAGGTGACTTGACACATAGGAGCAAGTGTGGATGAACGAAAGTAGGCAAACCAGAGCTGCTAGAGCAAAGGCAGAATTCAGAGTGGGTGATCCCAAGGATAGAAAAGAAACCAAAAAGTTGAAAGGTGTAACTAAAAAACACTGTGAACAAAATGAAGCAAGCTCACAATAAGAATAGCTGTATGTTTCTTAGAAAGGAAAATCTTGTGTTAGAGTGGTGTACCACAAACCCACAGACAGAATCCAGCAACCAGCAGGACTGACGAATCCAAATGAGGATGCTTATACGGCCCCCTGTTCGCCCCAGGGTCCTTCCCCAGCATCACGCTGGCATGATTCAAAAGTAGGAGTGACCTCACCGGAGTGGCCAACGCCGCCTGCAATGGCGTCAGTAGGCTCCCCCGGGAACGAGCCAAGAAGGGACGGGACGCTTTAAAAAATG
>CM053028.1:354752006-354783879 GCA_028564925.1 Lithobates sylvaticus | reverse complement strand
GAGGGAACCATGAATGGCAACATGTACTGTGACATACTGAAGCAGAGCATGATCCCCTCCCTTTGGAGAATGGGGCGCAGGGCAGTATTCCAACATAATAACGACCCCAAACACACCTCCAAGACAACCACTGCCTTGCTAAAGAAGCTGAGGGTAAAAGTGATGGACTGGCTAAGCATGTCTCCAGACCTAAACCTTATTGAGCATCTGTGGGGCATCCACAAATGGAAGGTGGAGGAGCTCTGTGATGTCATCCTGGAGGAGTGGAAGAGGACTCCAGTGGCAACCTGTGAAGCTCTGGTGAAGCTCTGGTGAACTACATGCCTAAGAGGGTTAAGGCAATGCTGGAAAATAATAGTGGCCACACAATATATTCACAATTAGGGGTGTACTCACTTTTGTTCCCAGCGGTTTAGATATTATTGGCTGTGAGTTATTTTGAGGGGGGCAGCAAATTTACATTGTTATACAAGCTATACACTACACATCGGGCGTTCGCCCCGTTCGGCAAGCCCAGAACTATTTGGGCCGCTCGCATCAAATTCGTGTAATGCGAGCGGCCCGCAATGCATTGCGCCAGTCGCAGTGCAATGCTGGCTGATGATTGGCCAAGCATGCACTGTGACCCCGCATGCTTGGCCAATCACAGCGCCGGCAGCGAGGAGAGCCATAATTGGCTACAGGCAGGATAGCTCAGGGGCTTTAGTACATGCCCCGCAGTATAAGAGGCTGCCGCGGCGGCGGCCTCGCATATTGTGTTTCAGTGTCAGCGTGTCAGTGTGCTGCTGACTGCTGACAATATGTGCTTTATTTATGGGGATTTGTGTGTGCGTGCTGTTAGTACAGCATTGCAGTATCACATCTGGGGGGTGTCTATAGGTTGCCTGTGAAGGGGGGCAGGTTTCCTGTGCTTAGAGCTATTTAAAAGCACTCGCGGCTGGAAATGGCTTTATAACCCTTTCCAGACTGATAGATCTCAATTACTTTCTTTCTCAATTGTTCCTGAATTTCTTTGGTTGTCCTTGACTATTGTTTAAATTGGTTTGATCCGAAACACTTAAGTGTGACAAAATGCAAAGGAACAGGAAATGAGGAAGGGGGCAAACACTTTTTCACACCACTGTATATATATTACAATTGATCAGGATGCTGGTATGGGGTATGGCAGTGATCAGGACACTGGTATGGGGTATGGCGGTGATCAGGATGTTGATATGGGATGTGGCGATAATAAGGACGCTCTGATTGGACACAGCAGTCACATGGTACAAGATCAGCGGTAATGGGATTCACTGTGTCAAGGTCACTCACAGATCACAGGGCTCCCAGGTGCGTGTTCTGTGAGCTGCGCAGGAGCCTCCAATGTGGGCCGATGTACAGGTACGTTAACCCACATTGGCACTGTTTCCTGTCCGCCATATATTGGGGCTGTGGGCATACAGAAAGCAGTTAACATACACTTAGGATTTTTTTTATACCAAAGACATGTAGTAGAATACATTTTTGAAGAAAATTGATTTTATTGGATAGGCTTTATAACAGTAGTAGTAGTAGTAGTAGTAGAAGTAGTAACAGTAGTAAATAGAAAATGTGTTTTTTTTTTTTTTTTCATTCTTTTTGTGTTTAGCAAAAAATAAAAAACCTAGTGGGGATCAAATACGACCAAAAGAAAGCTCTATTTGCATGAAAAAAATTATATAAACTTAATTTGGGTAAAGTGTTACATGGCTGCGCAATTGTCAGTAGCGCAGTTAAATAACAAAAAATGGTCATGAAGGGGGAAAATCTTCCAAAGGTCATGGTTAAGTTCATTTTTAAATGCCATGAATGTTATTTTCTCACACGTTAAAATAAAATAACATTATCGAAGCGTTATTTTAACACGCGTGAGAACAATTAAAAAAAAAATTACATTTAAAAATCGACTTAATGTATGTATGGGCAATATATATATATATATATAATAAAATATATATATATATATATATATATATATATATATATATGTATATATATATATAGTTGCCTTTTTTGGCCTTTTTTTTGTCCATCGTGTGTCTGGCTGCCTGCCCTGCTAGGTGCTGTCTCACTGCTCACCTCACTGAGACACCCGCCTGCCGATATCCAGGCTGGGCCTCCGCCGCTTCTACCAAGGGACCAAGGGAGAGAGAGAAGGCCGGAGGGGGGCGGAGTGCAGATGTATATCACTCCGCCGCCTGCAGGACCTTCAGCCGTAACTATAGAAGACCCATCGGCAAATGCGGCTGGATTACTCTGTGGCTGTGGTCCCGGCGACTACCTAGTCACTGCTTAATACCCTCCCACTCTTAGCACACAGATGTTTTGCTTGCCCGGACCAACCCCAGTGGTGACATAAGCTACACAGGCAATGTTGCAGGCTCGCAGCAGTCACAACTAGCACTAGCAGTGAGATCACAGGGATGATTAGGGTGTGGGTGGGCACACCCGGCACACCCCATGGGCACGCCTATGGTCTGAGCACTGACAGGCTGACCCCCCACTCCTTCAACCTCTGCAGCAATGCTGGCAGCAGTCATACCTCTATTTCCCAAAGACAACCTCTGGTTATGACGCTGAGCATGTGCACTCAACTTCTTTGGTCGACCTTGTTGAGCTTGTTGAGGCCTGTCCTGAGTGGAACCTGTACTGTAAAACCACTGTATGGTCTTTGCCACTGTGCTTCAGCTCAGTTTCAGGATCTTGGCAATCTTCTTATAGCCTAGGCCATCTTTGTGTAGAGCAACAATTCTTTTTTTCAGATCCACAGAGAGTTCTTTGCCATGAGGTGCCATGTTGAACTTCCAGTGACCAGTAAGAGAGTGAGAGCGCTAACACCAAATTTAACACACCTTCTCCCCATTCACACCTGAGACCTTGTAACACTAACGAGTCACATGACACCAGGGAGGGAAAATGGCTAATTGGGCTCAATTTGGATATTTTCACTTAGGGGTCTACTTACTTTTGTTGCCAGCGGTTTAGACATGAATGGCTGTGTGTTGAGTTATTTTGAGGGGACAGCAAATGTACACTGTTATACAAGCTGTACACTCACTACTTTACATTGTAGCAAAGTGTAATTTCTTCAGTGTTGTCGCATGAAAAGAAATAATAAAATATTTACAAAAATGTGAGAGGTGTACTCACTTTTGTGAGATACTGTACTTCCAGCAGAGGTAGTGAGTCAATCAACAGCAAATGGATTCAGACATGCCTAGGACAAACCTGGAGCTATACTAAGACAAAAAGTAAAAAAAAAACACAACATAGAAATATATAAATTAAAAAGAAAATGGGGCAGACTCAATGCACCACTTGGTTTTTTTTTGTCTGCTGTTACTCTGGGTCAGAATTTTTTTTTTTTACAAGAGTTACCATGTTTCCTGTCACTGTAAATAGTTTATTTTGTCCAAGCTGGTCCAAACAAACTATTTTCTTCAGTAAGTGCTGCAGGGTCTCTAAGCAGTGTATTAACTGTATGTGTCTGTGAATGCATAAAAAGCTTCCTCTGATTGACCAAGTTGGAGAGTGTGATGCCATCAGTCCACATCTCCACCCGCTAATCAAAGGAAGCTTTGTATTCACTCACAACAAATTGCCTATGAATGGCTGAGCGCTGCTCCGACCAACTCCTATTTGTTCTGGGTGTGACCAGAAACGTCTGTGAGACCGGAAGTCTCTGTCTCACAGCCGGACCCCAGCACTATGTACTGTGTGTATGTGCTGACTTTTGACCTGTTTGTACAGTTGTCTGTTCTACAGAAAGGGTCCAGTGGTCCACCCCAATCCATACCAGGCCCTTTGGGTGCTATTTGTGCAATTTTGAGTTAAAGCAACGCAGTGGCGTATCACAAATAGTGCTCTGGTCAGGAAGAGGGTAAATCCTTCCAGAGCTGAAGTGGATAAACTACACTGCCTGCATTTACTGAATAGAGAGTCTACACTAAAACAAATTTTTTATATTGTAAAAGATGATGTTACGCCGAGTAAATTGATACCCAACATGTCACGCTTCAAAATTGAGCCCGCTCGTGGAATGGTGACAAACTTTTACCCTTAAAAATCACCATATGCGACATTTAAAAAATTCTACATGTTGCATGTTTTGATTTACAGAGGAGGTCTAGTGCAAGAATTATTGCTCTCGCTCTAACGGTCATGGTGATACCTCACATGCGTCATTTAGGTGTTTACATGTGTACATGTTTATATGGTTTATGTTATTGAATTATGCTACCAAGTAGGAGTGGTTTTAATTCTAATATAATTGTTGCCTTATTTGTATATTTATGATTAATGTACTCATTTTGAGCATTATGTTTGGTATATTCATGCATAAGCGGAAAGAGATTTCTACGTGAGTCTTTAAGAGAGCATAAATATATTTTTACGCAGATACCTGTTGGTATTTCATAATATGCACACATATGCTTATGCTTGCATCCATTCGCATTGGCTCACATGAGTTCACGTAGAACCCCCCCCCCACTCCTTCCCCCCCCTTCTCCCCCTTCTTACCCTCTCCCCCTCCCCCCACCTACCCATTCCCCCCTCCCCTCTCCCTTCCCCACCATCTCCTTTTCTCTTTCTTGCACACATATATTCATTGTCAGCTGTATTCGCACTTTGATTAGTATATATATATATATATATATATATATATAAATACACAAATCTGGTAGATAATAACCATTTCTATCAGATTAATAAATTGTTGTTCACACATAGGGGCTATTACTAATTTCTCCCCCATTCACTTATTTATTTTTTGAACACATTTATGAATATATTTTCTTTACACAGGTTTATTAGTCATCAGTTACCTATATACTATTGGCTTATTTTGATAGATTCACGTTTTATTCATATAGCATTTTATTTGTCTCTATATATATATATATATATATATATATATATATATATATATATATATATATATATTTGTGTATCACTTATACGGGCATTCATATTATTTACTTGTCTATTCCCTCATATAATTTACATCACTCACCATTTACATGATTTTCATTTCACATATATTTCTGCACATATATTTATATTGAGCCCTTCACTTCATTTCAATCACATTTAGAAATAAGGATTATCTAAAGCTCACCATACTTGTTGAAAGCCTTGGAGGCTAATTAAACTGGACTTCACCAACATGTGAACCAATTAACCAATTAATCAATCATCTAGCCACATGGGCTTCAACAAACAGTATTTATTTGACTTTTATTCTTGTGATTGTCAGCTATGAGTAAGCACTGTTTGTAGTGTGAAACGCGTCAGCTCTTCTGTCCGTTCTGTTGTGGCATGTATTTTTGATCCTGTGTTTTTTTGCATAAAAGGCAATTTTTGAGTGCGGCTGTCCAGAAATACTTCCTATCTATTACCTCACATGTGTGTTTTGAACACCGTTTTCATATGCTGGCGCTACTCACAGTTGCATTCACTTCTGCACGTGAGCTCGGCGGGACGGCTCGTTAAAAAATATATTTTTTCCTATTTATTTGACTTTTTATTTGTTATTTTTACACTGTTCTTTAAAAAAAATGGGTCACTTTTATTCCTATTACAAAGAGGGCACCGCTTGCTGAAGAAGAGGATACTGGGGTTATGGCAGCTAGCTGCTGCCATAACAACGATATTCCTCTTCAAAGTACCGCCGTATAACCGGACGGTCCGTAAGTGGTTAATATCCATACCAGACCTGAAGATCCTGATAATGAACTGGAGAGGGGGGGACCACAACAGTTTTTTTCAATGATTTTTTATGTATATTGGATCTGACAATACAATACAGCCGCAAGCAATTTTAAATTCAAAATTTTTCCCTTTAGAAATGTAATTTTGCTGCGGTACTGTTATAAACATGGGAAAGAGGCACTACTTTACAGGCAGACTAATGCCCTGTACACACAACTGTTTTTTTTTTTTTTCCGTCGGAAAAAACTCTGAAGGTTTTTCCAAAGGAATTCCGATGGACTTCCACTGAAGCTGTCTTGCGTACACACGATCACACCAAATTCCGACTGTCAAGAACGTGGTGACATACAACACGTACGACGGGACTAGAAAAAGGAAGTTTAATAGCCAGTAGCCATTCTGTCTCGTACTTGCTTCAGATCATGCGTCGTTTTTGGTACGTCGGAACAGCATACAGACGAGCGGTTTTCCCAATAGAAATTGGTTCCGTCGGAAAAATATAGAACATGTTCTCTTTCTAGGTCTGTCAGAATTTTCGACGTAAGAAGATTGATGGGGCATACACACAGTCGAAATATACGATGAAAAGCTCCTGTCTGACTTTTTCTGTCGGAAATTCCGCTTGTGTGTACGGGGCATTAGAGGACCTCCCAGGCACGAAATTTGAAGGAATATTTCATTTTTTATTGTTTCACTTTAAGCATTATTAAAATCACTGCTCCTGAAAAAACGGTTGTTTTAAAAACTTTTTTTTGCATTGATACATGTCCCCTGGGGCAGTACCCAGGACCCCAAACACGTTGTATGGCAATAACTTGCATATAAGCTTTTTCACCTTCGTGTCCCATAGACTTTAACAGTGTTTGCATGTTCACACAAATTTTTTGTCTGTTCGCATGTTCTGGTGCGAACCGAACCGGGGGGTGTTCGGCTCATCTCTACCTATAAGCTATTGGAAGAGTCCATTACAGGGATTCATGCAATGCCATCATGGGGTAATGAAGTGAGGGGCAGCAACATTAACCAATCAATGCATTGGAAGACATAGCAGTTGTGCAGCATGTGAACGTGCACAGGGGCCTCTGAGATTTTGGGGTCCATTACAGATTAGACATGTGCATTCGTTTTCGTCCGAATGCATTTTCGTCCGAATTTCAGGTATTTTCGTTATCGTTTTAACAAATGATAACGAAAGTGCAGAATCCAAAAAACGAAAGATCCGACATAAACAAATGCTTTAATTTCGTTTTCGTTGTGACAACAGTTCGATATAGATAGGAGATTCGACGCTGACAATAACAATCTGTGTCCATTGAACCTGTGGTCGAATGTGCCTAACCTTAACTCTATTAGTCCAAGATTATTCTACATAGAGAGAAAAGATTCGACGTAGAAAGGAAAGATTCGACGTAGAAAGGAAAGATTCGACGTAGAGAGAAAAGATTGCTGTTGGAATTGGGTGGAATTGCAGCTAAACTATACAGAGTCATACAGTTTAGCTGCTCCGTCAAATCTTGTTTGAACATTCGACAGACACCATAAGCCTTCAATGACAGATTCGACCTTAATTCATTTGGATTTTCGGACGAATGTAATTTTTAATGAAAAACGAAATAAATAAAAACGAATTTCGGGAGTAACTAAATAAATTTATTTTTCGGACGAAAACGAAATTACGAAACAAAATATTTCAGTGTGCACATGTCTATTACAGATAGCAGCTGCCCCTGCCTGTACTGGGACCAAAATACTTAGTGGCCTGATAATTGATAGGGTACTTTCACACAGCCTGGCTTCAGAGCAAACCCACAGGTACACTCTATCCATAGGAAGCTGTTTCCTATGGTGGCACACAGAGAAGAAATGGAGCCCAGAGTGCCCATGGGAGACCCAATAAGAGGAGGTTCTGAGCTGCTTTGTGCAATAGCATTGAACAGAGTAAGTAAGTGTGACATGTTTATTATTTTACTTAAAAAAAAATAAAACTAAAGTAGTATTTTTTAATTTCAATAAGTTTTTATTGAAAATTGTATGTTTAAGAATACAATACAGGACACTGGGTTGTACATAACAAATAAGGAAGGAATAATAACATAGTAGCTTTGTCGGCAATGCTCTTGCTGTCCACTAATACATTTGAGCAGCAGAACCAAAGAACGGTAACAGAAGGAGATTAACTTAACAGTATACTTGCTGGGTGTGTATTCGCCCAGTTCCGAACTATAAAAGGAACAAAATTATAAATACCTGACTTTTTAGTTTTTACTTTTGTATACCTCATCATACCAAGTAGACCATGAGGACCATTCTTCCTGAGCTGCACAAAGGCGGCCCTTGCTAGAAGCGAACATACATTCATGGGGGTTGATTTACTAAAACTAGAGAATGCAAAATCTGGTGCAGCTCTACATTGAAACCAATCAGCTTCCAGGTTTTATTGTCAAAGCTTAATTAGACAAGCTGAAGTTGGAAGCTGATTGGCTACCATGCAAAGCCGCACCAGATTTTGCACTCTCCAGCTGTAGTAAATCAACCCCATACTCTTTATGTGACAGAGTGAGGGTTACTACTTTAAGCATTATTAAAATCACTGCTCCTGAAAAAACGGTTGTTTTAAAAACTTTTTTTTGCATTGATACATGTCCCCTGGGGCAGTACCCAGGACCCCAAACACGTTGTATGGCAATAACTTGCATATAAGCTTTTTCACCTTCGTGTCCCATAGACTTTAACAGTGTTTGCATGTTCACACAAATTTTTTGTCTGTTCGCATGTTCTGGTGCGAACCGAACCGGGGGGTGTTCGGCTCATCTCTACCTATAAGCTATTGGAAGAGTCCATTACAGGGATTCATGCAATGCCATCATGGGGTAATGAAGTGAGGGGCAGCAACATTAACCAATCAATGCATTGGAAGACATAGCAGTTGTGCAGCATGTGAACGTGCACAGGGGCCTCTGAGATTTTGGGGTCCATTACAGATTAGACATGTGCATTCGTTTTCGTCCGAATGCATTTTCGTCCGAATTTCAGGTATTTTCGTTATCGTTTTAACAAATGATAACGAAAGTGCAGAATCCAAAAAACGAAAGATCCGACATAAACAAATGCTTTAATTTCGTTTTCGTTGTGACAACAGTTCGATATAGATAGGAGATTCGACGCTGACAATAACAATCTGTGTCCATTGAACCTGTGGTCGAATGTGCCTAACCTTAACTCTATTAGTCCAAGATTATTCTACATAGAGAGAAAAGATTCGACGTAGAAAGGAAAGATTCGACGTAGAAAGGAAAGATTCGACGTAGAGAGAAAAGATTGCTGTTGGAATTGGGTGGAATTGCAGCTAAACTATACAGAGTCATACAGTTTAGCTGCTCCGTCAAATCTTGTTTGAACATTCGACAGACACCATAAGCCTTCAATGACAGATTCGACCTTAATTCATTTGGATTTTCGGACGAATGTAATTTTTAATGAAAAACGAAATAAATAAAAACGAATTTCGGGAGTAACTAAATAAATTTATTTTTCGGACGAAAACGAAATTACGAAACGAAATATTTCAGTGTGCACATGTCTATTACAGATAGCAGCTGCCCCTGCCTGTACTGGGACCAAAATACTTAGTGGCCTGATAATTGATAGGGTACTTTCACACAGCCTGGCTTCAGAGCAAACCCACAGGTACACTCTATCCATAGGAAGCTGTTTCCTATGGTGGCACACAGAGAAGAAATGGAGCCCAGAGTGCCCATGGGAGACCCAATAAGAGGAGGTTCTGAGCTGCTTTGTGCAATAGCATTGAACAGAGTAAGTGTGACATGTTTATTATTTTACTTAAAAAAAAATAAAACTAAAGTAGTATTTTTTAATTTCAATAAGTTTTTATTGAAAATTGTATGTTTAAGAATACAATACAGGACACTGGGTTGTACATAACAAATAAGGAAGGAATAATAACATAGTAGCTTTGTCGGCAATGCTCTTGCTGTCCACTAATACATTTGAGCAGCAGAACCAAAGAACGGTAACAGAAGGAGATTAACTTAACAGTATACTTGCTGGGTGTGTATTCGCCCAGTTCCGAACTATAAAAGGAACAAAATTATAAATACCTGACTTTTTAGTTTTTACTTTTGTATACCTCATCATACCAAGTAGACCATGAGGACCATTCTTCCTGAGCTGCACAAAGGCGGCCCTTGCTAGAAGCGAACATACATTCATGGGGGTTGATTTACTAAAACTGGTGAATGCAAAATCTGGTGCAGCTCTACATTGAAACCAATCAGCTTCCAGGTTTTATTGTCAAAGCTTAATTAGACAAGCTGAAGTTGGAAGCTGATTGGCTACCATGCAAAGCCGCACCAGATTTTGCACTCTCCAGCTGTAGTGGGAATATGCTAAGGATTAATAGCTAAATTGGGGGACTCACCTGTTTCATCTTCCATCTCGATCGCATCCGGTTTTCCTCCGATAAAAATCTCTTTTTACTATAGCTCTTTTTACTTCAGAGTAGGAGGGACAGGAATTAGGAAGCTAAGTTGCGGGTGATGGTCTCTCTCTTCTAATTTCATCTGGTGATCTAGCAAGTAAGTCTGTTGTTTTTCAACAAAACAAGCTCTCCTGCATGTATCAGTTACAGGGTTGAGATAAATCATGTATCACTGAAAGGGATGCTTACAATGATCAGTTTTTATTTACTTATGGGAAGGAAACCTTTAACCCTCCAAAAAAAAAATGTTTACTGAAACTTATAAAGTGTTAACTGGAGTTTGGCTTTAAAGCGGTTCTGCACACATTTCATTTAGTAAATCTCTTTGCCTTCCAAATCAGGCAAAGAGTACTAAATGAAATGTGTTTTTTTTTTTTTTTTCACTTACCTTGTAATCGATGACTTCCTGTCCTCTGTCTCTGCGGGGTGGGCGGGGTCTGTGCGGGGATCCTCGTCACGCCGCACTGTCTCCTGGGATCTGGTGTCATTGATCCCAGGAGTCTGTGCGGGCATCTTCCGAAATCTCGTGAGATTTCGGCCACATCTTCCGAAATCTCGCGAGATTTCGGACACATCTTCCGAAATCTCGCGAGATTTCGGCCACATCTTCCGAAATCTCGCGAGATGTCGGCAGATGTGCCGACATCTCGCGAGATTTCGGAGAACGTGAGCTGCACTTTGCCGTTACTGCGCACGCGCGAGCTCGGCGCAGTAACGGCGGTGCATGCTGGGCCATCTAAAGTGCCTGTGGGGTTTCACATGCCCACAGGCAAGATGGCCCCCAGCAGAGAAGCAGCATATAAAGAATTTTATCGGAGGAAAACCGGATGCGATCGAGATGGAAGATGGAACAGGTGAGTCCCCCAATTTAGCTATTAATCCTTAGCATATTCCCCCCCAAAAAAACAAAAAAAAACGCAGTGCAGAACCGCTTTAATTTGTTAGTGTATCTAAAGTATATGTAACACTCCTCTCTCCTCAGATTAATGCTGATTTCCAAAGCCCCCCCCCCCCCCCCCCCGCTCCTTCACCCAGAAGGTAGGCACTCTAATACAGGAGATGTGTTAATAGCCAGATCACCAGGTGAAAACAGAGGGGAAAATACCTAAAAAAAAAAAACTAATACAACCACCACTAATCTAATGATTGGTAAGCAGCAATACATTACATTTTTGGTTTTGGGTTTAATACCGCTTTAAGTTTTAGAACCACTTTAATTCACTAAGATAGATTACTTTTTTTTACTAATTTCGTTATTTTATCTTATGGCAACTTTCTCGTGAAACAGGTTCAGTTCACAAACATACTGTAATTATCATTTTGGTGTGTAATGTTTTTTCTTTTTTATTTGAAATAAGAATTTTCTCAAAGACCATTATTTCCTTTCATAATTCAATGACTTATTATGCATGTGTTACTTTCCATTACTATAGCTCTTTTTAGCCATGTGGATGTGAGTCTTGTGGTGGGGCCAAAATGATTATTTATGTACAGGGGTCCCTTGCTGACCTTTTCAATTGACCTGTGCCCTAGAGGGTCATCTTAGGAAAGACTTGGGTAATGTCTTATATATATATATATTTTTTTTTTTTACTTCTGAATGGGTAGCATCTATACTGTCTGAAAAGCAAATTTAAAGAATAACACTTAAAGGTGGTGGGCCAGCTGACATTTATTTTTTTAAAAAGTCAGCAGCTACAAACACTGTAGCTGCTGACTTTTAATAAGCACACTTACCTGTTCACGGCGCCCACGATATTGGCTGCCCGAGGCCAACCCGTCCCTCGGCTCTCGGGTCCCGGCGCCGCCATTCCAACTAAGGGAAACAGGCAGTGGAGCCTTGCGGCTTCACTGCCCGTTTCCTACTGCGCATGCGCGAGTCGCGTAGCGCTTTGTGAATGGCCGGCTGTGTTATGGGACACACAGTTCCATCTTCCCCAGAAGACAACATGAGGAGGATAAGACTGAAGATCACCACAGTGTAGGAAGTGGCAGATTAGGACGATCTGCCTAAAAACAGCCATTTCTGGTAAGTTTTTTTTTCAGATTTTTAGGGACATTTTTATGTAATTTTTTTTTTTTTTTTTTAGGGTGGCCCTTCGCTTTAAGAATAACTTATAACTATCAACTATCCAATGGCTTGTGTTGGGTCAGGCAGTATTTCCTATTTTTAGCACTCATAGCTGAAGATAACAGTTATGATAGCAAATGTAGCCAGGTGCTGGACTACAGAAATATGGAGAAGGAGACATTGTTTTTGTTCTTTTCATCCTCACTGTGATGCTGATATCATGCTGCACTATCCCCTCCAGCAATTAGGTGGAGAGCTATAGCCAAGACAGCTTATAGACTTCTATGCAGAAAGCTGCGAATCATGGAAACTGTAGTTTGAGATGGCAGCCATATAATAGAGCTTATTGACCATCTGCACTGTAATTCCCAAGAGGCACTGGGGCAAGAAGGAGCAGTAGAGCTACTTTTCTCAGACTGTTCAGGCAAATTCTTCCTCCTAGCACCAAGGGAACTCATCAGAGCCCATCTACTGCATACTCACCAGACCGCTGAGTGGTCCGATTAGTGAAGACACACAAGACAGTGCAGTACAAACCACAGCCATTACATTTGCACTGTTGCTGCAGGGAGCCCAGAGCATTTCCCTTATCCTCTACTTCCCACCACTGACTCTCTGGAGGCATTCTGAGGGCCCTCCCCTTCTACAGTGAGAGTTTACTGCAGCACCATAGGGACTAGTGAGAGGACACTACCCATTGTTCACTCTGCTTCCAGGGACTAAGTTACTGGAGGCAGAATATTGAGTATACCATACCTATACTGCACCTGTATCACACCTATTCTGCACCTCTACTGCATCATTACTGCACATTTAATGCATCTTTACCAAACCTATACAGTATGCCGATTTACTTAAGTGCACAAACGCTTCATAAAGGTGATAGCCAGCAGAAGAACAACATAAAGCACTGATCCTCCTATAAAACCACCCCTTTGTGCCCATCTCCCATTTTTTTTTTTTATTTCTATGGTCAGCACACATCCAGTCAGTCTAGACCTAGCATATTCGCCATCAATGCACTTTGGCAGTATAGTTCCTGTATTCAGTAGATCAAGCTTTATTATTATTCACTGCTGCTCTTTAGGCAACCAGCACTTTAGGCAACCCTACTGTTTATGCTGATCTGGATGCCAGGTGTCATGCCTAGTCCTTATTAGCAATCAGTCGGTATGCCTAACTGTGCTGTTACTGTTGTTGATCCACTTCTATGCTTACTTCGTTACTAACCATATCAGGTGACAATAAAATAATTTTGCCTTCACTAACTGGTTAGTGCCTGTTTCTTTGGTATAGTACTACTGCTGGGTACTAAGTATTACTTTCAGTGATTTTCTGTGATTTGCATGCTTTGTACACTCAACCTAGTGTGTCAGAGGGACTGAGGTTCTTAACCACTTGCTGACCGCCCACTGTCAAATGACGGCGGGACGGTGCAGCTACTGTGGCGGGCCGCCGTCATATGACGTCGTCTACAATTTGGCCACTGGGGGGCGCGCGCGCGCGCCCGCCGCGTAGCTGGGGCCCCGATGCGCGTGCCCGGCGGTCGCGATGACCGCCAGGCACCCGCGATTGCCCGGTAATCGAGCAGGACGTGGATCGGTGTGTGTAAACACACAGATCCACGTCCTGTCAGAGGAGAGGAGACCGATGGTGTGTCCCTTGTACATAGGGACACCGATCGGTCTCCTCCCCCCAGTCAGTCCCCTCCCCCCACAGTAAGAATCACCAAGATAGGGTACACATTAACCCCTGCAGCGCCCCCTAGCGTTAACCCCTTCCCTGCCAGTCACATTTATACAGTAATCAATGCATTTTTATAGCACGGATCGCTGTATAAATGTGAATGGTCCCAAAAATGAGTCAAAAGTGTCCGAAGTGTCCGCCGCAATGTCGCAGTCACGATAAAAATCGCAAATCGCCGCCATTACTAGTAAAAAAAAAAAATAATAATAAAAATGCTATAAATCTATCCCCTATTTTGTAGACGCTATAACTTTTGCGCAAACCAATCAATATACGCTTATTGCGATTTTTTTTACCAAAAATATGTAGAAGAATACGTATTGGCCTAAACTGAGGAAAAAATTTGTTTAAAAAAAAAAAAAAATTGGATATTTATTATAATAAATAGTAAAAAAATATTATGTTTTTTCAAACTTGTCCCTCTTCTTTTGTTTATAGCGCAAGAAATAAAAACCGCAGAGGTGATCAAATACCACCAAAATAAAGCTCTATCCGTGGGGAAAAAATGATAAAAATTTTATTTGGGTACAGCGTTGCATGACCGCGCAATTGTCATTCAAAATGCGACAGCGCTGAAAGCTGAAAAATGGCTTGGTCAGTAAGGAGGTGTTCGTGGCTGGTAGGCAAGTAGTTAAGGAGGACCCATTCTATCCAGCGGCACCTGTGTACACAAATAATGATCATTATAGTCTAATGATTTGACCCATAGTTTCACAACACAACAATACATTGCCGCTTGGCTGTCAAACTACCTTAAAAATACTGAAAGGCTTAAAGTAAAATACAGTTACACAACAGTTACATAATTATTCAACCACAATATTTCCATGTTTACAAAAAGTTCTAAAAATTCACCTTTCTTTAAAGTGGTACATGCCGAGACATTGGACACTTGTTATTCAATCAATGGAGAGGCCCTGATCACAGGAACTGATACATCACCCTCTAAAATTCTTTGGCAGAGACCATGACATTACTATCTAGACCATGGGTGCTCAACCTGTGGCCCTCCAGCTGTTGTGGAACTACATGTTCCCTGAGGCATTGCAAGGCTGACATTTACAAGCGTGACTCCAAAAGGCAGAGGCATGATGGGAATTGTAGTTCTGCAAAGGATAAATGTAAATCTTAGTAATCTAAAAAATCAACTGTACTCCCCCCCCCCACCCAGTCTTTGCAAAAAAAAAAAAAGAATAGCTCATGGTAAATCTGTCTGGCAAAAGTCACCATAATCAATGCTTGGCTTGTCTGGACAATGATTACTAAGCTTGGTGCACAGTAGCTCCACATGAATTACTGAGCCAATCAGTCAAAAAATTACCAGAATAACAACCAGTTGGTCCATACCCATATTTTGCTCAGTGTATGAAAATAATCTAATGGAACAACAGAGAGCTGGAGCTGGAGAGAAACTGCACCAGCCCCTAGCAGTGATGGTTACTTAGAGATGGTACTAGTTTTTCAGTTGCAGTGGCTGGTGGGACAATTTGAAATTCTCTGATAAAAATGCATGTATCCTTTGACTACATTAGGGATGATGACCTGAAATGTGCTACGACATTTGACATTAGGTCTGCCTTAACAACTTTCCAGGTCTTTGAGGTGGCTAATAATAAAAAAGAAATTATAAAGATAAAGAAAGGAGTTGGGAATGTATGAAAGAGACATACTAGACGTATTATTACTGTATACTGTAAATTATAATACATTTCAATAAATGAAATATACAAGATATGTGAGTGTCCCACGCAGGATTGTGACCTATGACTCCTCAAGCTACATACAACTAAAGTCTGGTAGACAGTATGCTTACGTTCAACCCGTACTGTCTTTGCACCATTTATAGTTGTCATTCTACCATATAATTAACCATTTCACACCCCATATTTTACCCCAAAATATTATTGACCAAGCCTTCTAACTACAACAAAGTGTAATTTTTACACATCATAGTGGAGTGGCCAAAATCTCAGTTGAGGAAAGCTTTGTTTTCAAAAGTAGGAAAATATGTTGAGTTACTTATTTTTGCATTCATTTAAGACTGAGTTGAGTTTTCATAGACAGGAATTCTTATGAAAAAGACATTTTCAAAGATTTAAGAAAAAGTCTTGATGACATTGAACACAACCACGCACAACCACGCAGTGCTCATGTCAGTGTTCATCCACAAAATCCAATGAATTTTTTGGGGGGAATTCATTGAATAGTTTTTTTTTTCTTGGAACACTGGTGTAGGGAACTGGACCAGTTATGCCTTGTTCATGGTTGCTTTCTGAAGCTCAAAAGAAATCCTAATGACATGAGAGATGAAGCCACTGGGATTTTCCATGTAAAAATATGGTAGCATTATGAGTCAACATCAAATCCCCTGGGGCTACCTACGACTGCCAAAACTCAGCACTGTTTAGCAGACATTGCTCCTTGTGCAAGATAACATTATGGTGAGTTGCAACTTTAGTAATGTGATTAGTTACACAGACTAAAGTTTCAACTTTATTTGCTTACGTGTTTCTGCAGACACGGTACTACAGTTACTTCCTTGTAGTGTACCTGCCTAATCGCTTCATTGAGTCCTTACTGAAAAGATTTCCTTTCGCTTCCTGTCAGTTTAAAGGGGTCACACAGCCTGAGATGTTGGGGGAAATGCCTCATGGACATAAACAGCAAACATAAAAACATTTTTCAAATCCAGGAAAGGGTTAGAACCTCTGTCTAGTATGGTAGTTGATGTCTAGCCTTCTCTGCTCTGTTTGAAACTTAATGGGGAAGTTCCACTTGTTTGCACCCTCCACTGCCACGTTTGGCACTTTTTGAGGGGGAGCGGGTACCTGTTTTGACAGGTACCCACTCTCACCTCCGGATCAAATCGCCACAAGTAGGAAACCGGCTGTAAAGGCTTCACTTCATGTTTCCCTTACTTGAGATGGAGGCGCCTGCACCCGAAATTGACTAGGGTGAGGACATCCCTGGATCCCTGGACAGGTAAGTGTCCTTATAATAAATGTCAGCAGCTATAGGATTTGTGGGGAGCCTGGAGCTTCTCTGTTTAAGCTGGAGTTGGGTCTTAATGCTTTTATGTTAACAAAAACATAAAGCATCATTGCCTCTAACAACCAACATTTGTAGCCCTATAATAGCATTAGGCATTACATATACAGATTTATTTTAAAAGACTTCAGTCTTCAAGTTCATTTCTTTTTTGACACGTGATCGCTGTCAATCTTTCTGTGTTGTACAAGGCCAAAGTTGTAGTCAATCAACTTGACAGGGCAGTGCAGAGGGTGTGACAAGCACTAAATGGCTGTGTTAGGTATGCTGAAATAGAGACTATGGCCATGTTTTGTGTCAGCACAGCTATCTGTAGTGAATCTCAATGAGTGCAATCCAGAGGGGGTTTATAATGCTATTGTTCAGTGTTGTCACCATACTTCAGAAAGCAATGTGACTGGGGGGATTTCCAGGTGAAATTTAGCAAAATAAAAAGGCAAAATGACCAAAAAATAACCAGGTAGGCTAAATACATGAAAGCCTAATTACATAGGGTTTACAAACACTTTAATCACTTCAATACATGATTATTGATACCAATGCAATTTGTCACACAGCTTGCAAGTATTTATGATATTATCAACATATTTATGCATATTTATGCATTTAATTTTTCTGTTTTTGACCTCTCCTCCACATCAGAAAAAGTTAAAAAGTTTCCATCATCTTAATGAATGGTTCAACCTCATGTGATGACTAAACTATGAGGCTGGGATCATACTATTGCGAATTGGATGGGGATCTCCCCGCATTCAATTCGCATGTCAGGAGATTGTGACCAGCTCCCTATGGAGCCAGTTCACAGATCTCCGGAGCGGCTCCGGTGCAAATTGCACAGGAGTCCTGTGCATCTTCTGGTCCATTTCAGGTGCAAATTCAGCCCAAAATTGGGGCTGAAATCGGACCTGAAACAGTGAATGGGGAAGCAACGGACCACTTCTGTAAGACGCTCTGTGCTGCGGTGTGAACGCAGCCTAAAAATCTATATTTGTAAACTAACAGGGTAAAGCCCCATACACACGCGCGGATTATCCGAGGACCAGGTCCGTCAGATCATGTCCGTCGTACTTTGTCCGATGTTGGTTTTGCGTACACACGGTCGGACAAAGTTGTCGGAAAATCCGATCATTCTGAACGTGGTGACGTTTGTTGCGTACGACGGGACTACGTAGAGGCTAGTAGCCAATAGCTTTGGTCTTGTAATGTGATCTGAGCATGCGTGGCACTTTGTCCGTCAGGAATTCGATACACACGATCGGATTTGGTGTGATCGGACTTTGTTGTCGAAAAATCTATCCAGCAGGAGATAGGACTTTGTCCGTCGGACAATCCGATGGAAACTGTCCGATGGTGCCTACACACGGTCGGATTTTCCGACAACATTGTCCGATAGGACAGAATCCATGGGAAAATCCGACCGTGTGTATGGGGCTTAAGTTTAGAGTCAGGGTTCACTATAGTACACCAGAATAGAAAACCACTATGTAAATCATATAAAATAGTGAGTGTTTATTATTATATTTGTATGCCGTTGTAGGAAATTTGACATTGCAAAATGTGAACATATTCAAAACACAGTCAAACAAATTACTCATGGGCTTTACAGCATAAGCTGAGTCAAGTGTACATAGTAACAAATCAGCTTCTAACTTCAGCTTGTTCAATTAAGCTTTGACAATAAAACCTGGAAGATGATTATTTACTATGCACAGTTGCACCAGATTCTGTGTGCACCAGTTGCAGTAAATCCCCCTATGTATTTCTAAGGGTAACAGCCAACAACAGACAGAATCAGTTTAAGATAGGCACAAGTGCACAGACAGACAGGCAAAGAAACAGCAGACAACCAAGTGTGGTACCAAATCTAGAGGCGGAAGTGTAGACTGACAGGCAAGAGGTCAATGCAGGTGGCAGACAGAAGCTGGGTAAGACAAGCTAGGAGACGAAACTGGCAGGAGACAGAAGTACAGTTTGATATTTGTTCATTCACTGGTAAAGGCTACCAGGGTTGCACTCTGTATTAGAGGGGCAAGCGTTGCGGGGCATAAAGTGATGACAGGGTGTTACGTGAGGAGGGGATGGCTTGGGGATCGTAGGTAAGACATAGTAATAGATGGAGGAGAGAGGTAGAGATTGAGAAGAGGGAAGACAGGGAAAGAAAAAAAAAAGCTAGGAGGTGGCTAGGCAAGATGGTAAGTTGATGGTATGATCTTCTTTCAGATCTTCTTGACAAATATTTTTAGATATGCAAAAAGTGGTGAAGTTTGTAGGTAGGGTGTGTGCTAACCAGAAGTGCCATGTTTTTGGAACTCTTGTCAGTGAGGCTGACACTTTCTTATACACAATGCAAAGATTCATCTGGACTTTGAATTGAATTCCTCACAGGGAAAGATTTTTTGTTCAAGGCCTTGGTGATTTTCTGTTTTTCAGCTATAAAATGTATGGCAACTAGTGACAATGATTGTTAGTAAAACTAACATGCTTTCCATTTAACAGAGCTTCAGCTGTTTTTTTTTTTATATGATCACTTGCATACTTTATTTTATATGGTTATTTATCAGTAATTGGTGTTCATTAATATTATTGAAGACTACAATATTTTTAACAGAACATTTTTATTTTTTATTCATACAGGAAATATTTGGGTACAGATCAGTGAAGTGGAAGAAAGTCCTATGCATTGCTGGACAAGTGCTTACTTTAGGATTGCTTTGGCTTCTATTTTACTGGAAACCAGACTGGAATGTCTGGGCTTGTTGCATACCATGTACTCTGGAAGAGGCTGATGTTGTGTTTCTTAGAGCGACAGTAAGTCATTTGAGATTGTATTATGTTTTTAAGTAACAATACACAGTTCATTAATACTGAAATACAGGTAATCAAGTCATAGATCTCAGTACCAGAATCCTTTAGGAATGAAAAGCTCCACAAAGGGTGTTTTTGTGGATGTGTGGTAGGTAAGTAAAGTTGTAACTTACACTTACCTCCATTGTCTCCTTAAAGTGGAACTTCAATCATTTTTTCAACTTTCCATCTATTAAATCTTCTGCCCTTGTTGTTCTAACTTTGGATAGTAAAACATTTTTTTTTTCTGCCAGTAAATGCCCACTTCCTGTTTCTTGTCTGGTAAAAAGCCTAGGCTCATGATATCATGCACAGCTCATTCTCTCACTCTCCTGAGAGTTTGCCAGGAAGGGAGGGGGGATGAGTCATAAGAGTGCCAATGAGAGCTGCAGGTGTGCCAGGTGTGCCAGGTGTGCCTCTGTGTGTTAATCCAGGAAGTGAACAGGCAGCAGCTTCAGCTGCCCACAGTTAAAATAGATGCATCCAGACTCAGTAGAGGGAGATGTCTGCAGCATATTTGGCAAGTACAGTATCTCAGTATATATAAAATAATATGCAAAGTGGTTGGAGGGAAGCTTCAGAATGGCAAATATGTTTTTATTACAAATTATGTGAGAAGACTACAGTTCCTTTTTAATAAGTTAAATGGGTTTACATGTGTAACTTCTCCACTTCTCTTTTTTTTTTTTCTTTTTTAAATCTTTATTTTTTTGCTCATATAACAGTACGTATAATATTAGAATTACAAAAATGAAAAGTACAATCCACAAAAGGAAAAACAAATTGCTATTTCCAGTTGCAAACCTTATCTGAATAAGCATTAGATTGAAACCTCTTTGGATCCACATAAGCAGTTGTTTACACATGTTAGAGGATGTAAACTCAATCCATGATTCCCATATATCATACCTTTTTTATTTGTTTATAATTACATACACACCGAACATCCATAACATTATGACCACCCACCTAATGTTTGCCGTATGGCCCCTTTTTATGGCCCCTAAAACAGCCCTGACCCATTGCACATGGACACCAAAGTAACATCCACATGAATGGCAGGGCCCAAGGTTTCCCAGTAGAACATTGCCCAAAGCATCACACTGCCTCTACCAACTTTCCTTCTTATACCGTATCCTGGTACCATCTCTTCTCCAGATAAGTGACACACACCCGGCCATGCACATGATATAAAAGATAATGTGATTCATCAGACCAGGCCATCTTCTTCCATTGCTCCATAGTCCAGTTCTGATGTTTATGTGACTATTGTAGAAGCTTTGGCTGTGGACATGGGTGACCATGGGCTTCACAGCTCCATACACAACAAACTGCGATGCCCATTTTTTTCTGCTTTTACAATATCAACTTCATGGACAACATGTTCACTTGCTGCCTAATATATCCCATCAATTTTCAGATGCCATTTTAACAAGATTTTCCCTTTACCTGTCAGTGGTCATAATGTTATGTCTGATCAGTGTATATCTACATTCTAATGCCTCGCTAATTTCCTGTACTTTCACTATCCAATGCTTTACTGATGGGACCGAAGACAATTTCCAACTCAAAGGCATCAAACTTTTCCCTGCATTCAAAAGATGAGGAAATAAGGGTCTTTTATATTTGTCCACAGAGATGTAGGTGACATGGAACAGTACCGGTAGAGGGTAATTTGGTAAAGAATATTGTGTAATTTGACCTATTAAGCCACGAATCTCTGTCCAGAATGGTTTTATTATATGGCAATCCCACCATATATGCAGAAAGGTCTCTTTTAGGCCACACCCCATTCAACTTCTGACTGGCATGATGTTGGTCCCAGAGCATTACACTGTAGCATGCAGATTAAAGCAGTCATTCCCATATATGTCTTTGGAAAATTTTAGACTTTCCAGCACACTGCTGAGCAGTGCACATGGACTAATGAGAAATGTATAAACAAACACTGTGCTTAGCTTGTGTAAATTAATAAATCATATCAGAAAATATACATCAAACATTCAGCAAAATGTTCCACAATAGTCAAAAAAAGGGCTTGTGCTTCAATGCAAAATATAGAAATCGGTGCTCCACTTTTCAGTGTTCAGACAGAGTGCCCCACATGGATGTAAACTTCCCCTGGATGTTAACCACCTATCTCTAGTGTGGTCACTTGTACTTTGTGGGGAAAGAGACTCCTAGATGGTATCTTCAATAGTCAGCCACACCGCAACTAATCCTCCAAGGATGGGGAGAAAAATGACAGAGGGTGGAGCCCATAGCATAAAACCATTTTATTAAAAATTCCAGTAAAAACAAACATATGTACACTCACATGTTCTGGTGCCTAGAACCTGGCACCCGGTGTGTTCAGCATGTGTGTCTCAAGGGGAATAGTCCGGCCGGCATCCAGGGGACAACGCTCAAATGCGATTTGGCTCTGTTCCCTGTGTTCATTCCTCGGGCGGATGTGGTGTCGCAATGACTCATGGACTCATGCCAGGGGGTGAGAGCACTGTGGAAGAGCAAAGTTTTTAAAGCAGATGATCTCTTGATGGAAACCAAGGCCACCAAGTCCACTACGTCCCAGGCCACTACGCTAACCTCCCTTGCATCTATAAAAACCCAGTTCCTTAAGGCTGGCTTCACACTGGTGAACGCAGCGGCTCACAGCAGGAGTCCAAGGCATCTGCATTCACTGTATCAGGTCCAATTTCAACCTGAATTTTGGGCTGAATTCAGACCTGAAATAGACCAAAAGACACACATGGCTCCTGTGCATTTTGCACCGGAGCCGCAGCGGAGATGTGTGAACCGGCTTCATAGAGAGCCGGCTCACAATCTCCTGCTATGCGAGTTGGATGCAGGGAAATCCAGTTTGCAATCCAGTTTGTGAACCCAGCCTTAATCATTCATCATCTTGTCAAAAATTTACATACCCATTTTGGGCTTTTTAATTTGAATTTCATGTGCTCTGGGCAGGCTGAAAGGCCCAAGAAGAAGCTGGAAGGGCTCAAAGCCAGTAGATGGATATCTTAGGATTACATTCTACAGGGATGACAACAATAACATTATTTAAATCTTTGCTTTCCTTATTAAGTCAGATATGCATATCCATATGCCTGAGAATCAAACCTTTTATTCAAAGCTGCTAAACTGGTAATGTAAATTAAAAGTAGGTACACAGAGGTGACTGCACATAGCTGCAGATATCTTTCAGAATGCCTCAGGAACCTTCCATTGCTTCAGATACACACTAATACATGCACTTCTAGTAATATCTCCAAATAAAACAGAATGATACAATAAATAAGTCAATCTCAACCACAGTTCTGTGGGACCCTAGGGTTTCTCCATAGGTATCCAGGGGATCCTTGAGCTGTGGCTGATTGATCTCCCATCTATGTGCGTGCATAGTTCTTGGGCCAATGCCACTTGGCTGAGCCGGTGGCAGGACACCAATGATCTTTTTATCTACCTGTAAGAGTGGCATTCTGACCAACATTGTAAGGGTTGGATTCTTCAGATGTTGGGTGAATGCTGTTTGATGCATTATCACCTGGCGAATATTGGGTGCAACTTCCATAGACAATGGGCAAAAAAACCCTACTATGATAAATCGAGTTAACGTGGAGCATCAAATCTTGGTAAAAAAAAAAAATTAGCAGACGTCAAATCAATGACAAAAGCACCACACTGTTGTTTTTTTATTTTACTTGCACATGATTGGATGTTAAAAGAAAACACTGCTTCACTTTGTTCACATATCTTAACACTCTGCAAAGTGAAAATTCACATTTCAAAGTGAACATGCTCTAATCTTTAAGTTCATCAATCCCTTTGCCTCTGTTTCGCCTCTTTATTTTTGTTTAGTGACCAACATATTTTTTTTTTTCACAGGATGAATTTAAACAATGCTGCAGAAAAGGGGTTCAGTGGACTCATATTTCCGAAACGGATTCACTACAGTGTACTGCCATGGATAACAACTGCATTGTTAACAAATCAGTCATAAAACCGGAAATGAAAGTCAGTATTGTTTTTTTTATTTATTTATAGTACACCACCTCTATGAAGTATATACGGCATCTATATTTTATATGTATATTTTTTGTAGGGTGTATTATGCCATACATAACAAACAAATCAAAGGTAAAATCAGAAAATGTAAATGGAATAGATAGGTTGCTTTATTTATTGTTGTGCTAAAGCACAGTAAAGATTTAGTTTAATGTCACTGTCCTTTGCATAGCTGTATACAGTCATAAAAAAAAAAAGGTAGCACTGACCCGAAGTAGCTGCTGAAATTTGATTTGGGCCTGCACTCTGCTAATGAACCCCCACTGAATTGGCTCAGTCCCCTTGACACAGCTGTGGTGCAATACAATACAGTACAATATAATATAACACAATATACCTGTATTGTAACCTCAGGATCCACTGGCTCCACCTGCTGGGAGAAAACCATACTCCCCACAACTGGGTACTTAACCAAAATATATTTTACTGTAAATATATTCAAACAGGTGATTACAGTAATTGTACTGTCGCCCCAAGGTAGAATGACAGGACAATGAACTTTAATATAACAATCACAAAAATATAAGTAGGCGGGAGCTCCCCCTACTTTTAAAGCTATGCGTGAGATCTCACTTAAAGTACTCAGTCTTTAGTCTTCTGGTCTTCGCTAGCTAGGATAGTTCCTTATAATTTGTAATCCAAGGGTTAAAGTAATTCAAGTTGAGTTAAAGATGCTCCTGGTATAACTTCAGTAACTATGTTACAAGGCTTGTGGTGCAATGTCAAATAGGCCTTATGCCTGCCTAGTGTCAGTTGCTATACTCCTCCTCCGTAGGACTATAAATCTCAGCGAGGCCTGTATATAAGTCTGACTAGGTGCAAAAGTTAATAAACTGTGGGCCACAACCCGCTCACCAACTGGATCGGAACTCTGTATGGTAGCTTTGGTCCGGTGATTGCAGCTTGCTTCTGTGTCTGCCGGCTCCGTCACTCCGTTACGCTATGCTGAGTGAACCCGGTCCTCCGATGCTCAAACGAGTGTCTCTGGATCTCTCCAATCCAGTCACTGTGTCTCTGGCACCGTCAGGTAACTCACAGAAACTGTTGGAGCTGCGCTCTGCAATGACTGTAGGCCGCTTCTTCTGGGAGGCCTCCTCACAAGTCCTCACAGTCAGGCCATGCATTCAGAAGAGAGCTAAAATGGCTGTTCGGGCTCCTTTTATGTCCTACCCAGCATGCACTGTCAGAGAGCGTGTCCATGGGTAGGTCACCAAGCATCCTGGGTAAAAAAAGGTCAACCTTCCAAAGTAAATAACACTCACTGCCTGTATTTAGTTCAATGCTTTGTTGAAAACAATATTCATCCCAGTCCACTTTCTGTATTTGTCCGCTAGATGGCGCCAAATACTAAGCTATAGAATTGTCCATAGGTTTACATTGTAAAACATCAACATTATATTAATAAGCAAAAATTATCAGCGCTACAAAAGGAAACAGTACATTTTAAAACCAATAACTAGTGCACCTCTTTATTTATTTTTTTCTAAATTAAAAATCCCACTAACCTTGCTTTGACAATTAATCTACAGCTCTAAGGAAAACAAATATTTCACAGCCTATTAATCTGAGCACTTATCCTTCTAAGTCTGCCTGAGGGGAGTGTGAAGAACAAACAATTGCCACATTGTGTAACATCTCCTAATATTTGCAGCTTTTTTGTGAAGACAGCTCAAACAGATATCTTCCACATTTAGAAGTAAAGACCCAATAATAATAATGTTTTAACCACCCTCTGCACATGCAAAAGGCACTACTGAGCTTTCTTGACCAGAAACGAAAATGTTGTACTCCCAGGTCAAGCCCTCCGATTTATGAATGCCTATAAACATAAATGCACAACCCGTTCTACCTCCCCCATTATTATATGAACCAGCATGGTCTATTCATCTATTATTGTTGAAACCAATTACAAATTAGATTGTTTTCTTTGTATTGGGATGGAAGCCATTACCTAAACACCACTCAGCATTTGGATTTCCTGTCTATACACTGCTTCATTGTCATGATTTATTAACCCCACTAATGTTGCATCATCTGCAAATTTGATTAAAGCAAAGTGGCAGTTAAATCATTAGTACAGAGAGAACAGAGAAGTGAACTTAGTATGCAGCCCTGGGGAACACCAGTATTAAAAACAATAGATGTTGAAGCTTGAGGTCAGTGGAAGAACACTGCCAGGCAAGTCTCGAGGTAAAAGGAACAGCCAGGAGGGCTAGTGAGTGACACACAGTCAGGAGGACTGGGAGGAACGCCTTAGAGGACTGGGATACCTGCAGAGCCAGTCAGTGGCGTCACTAGGGTTGGTGTCACCTGGTGCGATAAAATATGGTGTCACCCACCCCCCCCCCCCCCCCGTCACTGAGCAATCCGGGGCACTGAGCAGGCTAGCACATCAGCACAGCTCTCCCCCCGAGCCTGCCATAGTGCTCTGTCCTGCCACTGCGGAGTGACAGCAGGAGTAGGACAGAGCAGTAGACACTGAGCAGGCTAGTGCATGGTGCGCACGCCAAACCAGCCCCTGTAAATGTCGTGGTTTATGCCAGTGCGCCAATCCATGCACTGTCACGGATGGGGGTATGACATCATCACAGTCGGATATCACTTCCTTCTTAATGGTGTCACCCAGGCCTGGACTGGGACAAAAAATAGACTCAAGCATATTAGACTGAGCCCCAAGTCTAAATACCCCCCAATGTAACAGTGTAATCCCCTTCCAGTTTAATCCCCCTGATGTAACCCCCCCTGTGTAGTACCCCCGTGTAATCCCCCTAATGTAACCACCCCTCGTGTAATCCCCCAAAGGTACCCCCGTGTAATCCACCTAATGTAACCACCCCCTGTGTAATCCCCCTAATGTACCCCCTGTGTAATCCCCATAATGTACCCCCTGTCACTGTGTAATCCCCATAATGTACCCCCTGTCACTGTGTAATCCCCCTAATGTACCCCCTGTGTAATCCCCCTAATGTACCCCCTATGTAATCCCCCATAATGTACCCCCTGTGTAATCCCCTATAATGTACCCCCTGTGTAATCCCCTATAATGTACCCCCTGTGTAATCCCCCATAATGTACCCCCTGTGTAATCTCCCTAATGTACCCCCTGTGTAATCCCCCATAATATACCCCCTGTGTAATCCCCATAATGTACCCCCTGTCACTGTGTAATCCCCCTAATGTACCCCCTGTGTAATCCCCCTAATGTACCCCCTGTGTAATCCCCATAATGTACCCCCTGTCACTGTGTAATCCCCCTAATGTACCCCCTGTGTAATCCCCCTAATGTACCCCCTGTGTAATCCCCCTAATGTACCCCCTGTGTAATCCCCCATAATGTACCCCCTGTGTAATCCCCCATAATGTACCCCCTGTGTAATCTCCATAATGTACCCCCTGTGTAATCCCCCATAATGTAGCCCCCTGTGTAATCTCCATAATGTACACCCCCCCCCCCTGTGTATATCTGCCCATAATGACATTGCATACATCTCTCCCCCCTACATTCACAGACCTCAGATCAGCGTGGTTCTGTCCACATGGATGTCCATTGTCCCTCCTCCTAGGCTCTTCCTCCTGTTGTGCCCCGTCAGTGTGGAGGAGGAGCCTTGGCTCCGAGGAGTGTAAATGTGATAGGCAGCCGGCATCTCTGCCTGCCTGTCACAATAATAGGGGATTGCAGTGCCGCTTCCCCGAGGACATGCGGGCGCCGTGCACTGGGCTATGGGAACCCGAGCTGCCTGTGTGCCTCACGATTAATTCTCCTCCTTACCGAACATCGCTGAGCAGAGATAGTGCTCAGTGGACGGAGGAGGAGGAGAGAGCCGCGGTGCCTCTCTCAATCCAGTGCCATGCCGGGTGTCACCCCTCTGTCGGGTGACACCCGGGTGCGGCCCGCACCCCCCGCACCCCCCTTGCAACGCCGCTGGAGCCAGTCAGGAGGATTGGGGTGGCATGGGCAGTGGAAAGAGGCAGCTGCAGCCAAAAGGGATGGCAGGGCCTGAGGAGGTGGTACTGGGATCAGTAGCAACATGTAGGACAGCACTAAGAACTACTACCATGTTTTGTTACACCGTACACTGGTTCCTGCCAGCAAAGGGCATTCTCAAATATCTAACTGAGTCTGTGTTAGATCAAACCAACAATTCTAGCTGGTCCTGGGTGTGATAGTCTGCGAGCAGGTTTATGTGCTGGAGGACAAGAGAAGAGGTTGTATATACCGGTGGTGTATATAGCTTCAATCCCTAATTTCCTATCTTCAATCAAGTAGACATCCCATATGTACCCTATCCCCATCGAAGTTATATCCCCTCAATGAAAAAAAAAAAGGTACAAGGACTGTTTCTTGACTGAAGTGTGTCTGGAAATTCATGTGTCTGGCTGTGCAGGGTGGGAGATGGACCACAATCACCAGCAGCCCCTACGGGGGTACCGCTTCACACCATAAGAAGCAGCTTCATATGTTCACACACAGAGAAAAGAAGGAGCTAAGAACTCTGGTGCAGGACCCCAATACCATTGCACAGAGCAGGTAAGTATAACGTGTTTATTATTTGAATACAAAAATACCCTTTACAATCTCTTTAAGCTTGTGGCTAAATGAGGTCTTTTCTTTTGTGATGATCAATCATTTTTGTATCAAACACACTGCAAAAATGGATCAGCTTAATAATACTGAGACTCTTGCTGCTGGCATTGTGAGGGGGGGGGGGGGGGGGGGTTGCATGTTTGCTATAAATGAGACATACTAGTTAGGTTTCTAATACATCAAGTCATATTGATAAAACTGCATTACTACCTTACTTTGGCTAAATATCTGAGTCACATGGTAAAGCTAGTCAAACACAATTCGATTTTTCTCATTCAGCCAGTTAGAGAAAATCTGTTGGCTAATGTATTTAGTCACCTGACAATTTTGCACCCTGCTCTTTCAATTTTTCAATCAATTTTTGTTGAGCCGGGCAGCAGCAAGGCCACCCACAGCTTGAAGTTTGGCCAGTTCAGCAGGAATTCGATTAATTTCAAGCCATGTATGGTCAGCTTAAAGTAGAAATAAAAGCAAAACTTTTTTTTCAGTTTGGATAGAGTAAGGCCTTGTACACACGGTACGAAAATCGAAAGACGAGCTGTCTGCGGATTTTTTGATCGTTAGTACAGTATTTTTGACAGCCGATTTGACTTTTTCATCAGACAAAAGCTGGATGTGCAGGCTATAACATTTTTGTTGGATGTGAACTCAACATCTGATTTTTGGATGGTCAGTACAGAAATCGTCACACAAAAGTCAAAAGTACAAACACACATGATCGGAAACAAAGGAACAAGCCGGAAGAGTTCGGTCTTGTAAACTACCGTAATCTAGAATTAACATTCGTGATGCGGCAGCTGATGAAATGTCGAAATGCATCGCACATTCTTATCTTCTTTAATGGGATAATAATGAAGCTGCTTTGCTGGTGATACTGATGTAGTTATGCCAAACATATTTGAAAAGGCATTTATTTGTACGATCTGAAAATCGCAAATCAACGCTCACCAAAATTCTACTAACTTCTACACAAAATTAGCATAAGGGGCCCAAAGGGTGGTGCTTGAGAAATGAACTTCCTCTTTAAACTCTCTGTCACTACGTTCGTGTTTGTCAAACGACAATTTACGGATAGTTAGTATGCTATACAAAATCCTGCACACGCGCTCTTGACAAAAATCAGACGCTTGGTTGTACAACAATCAAACTGTGTGTACGAGGCCTATGACCTGGTTCACATCTGTGCAGTGCGTTTTTAATGCGTTGTGTTTTAGGTGCGTTTTACATGTTTTTTTTTTTTTTTTGTATTACCATTGAACTCTATAGAACATGTGGTTTTTACTGAAAGCACACCAAAGATGTAGCATGCTGACTTTTTTAACGCACCTCACCTAAACTGCACATAACATGCACAGGTGTGAACAGGGTCTTAGGAAGTGTTATAACCCCTGTATTTTTATTTTTGCTATCTGTGTCACATTGGGATGATTTCCGTTCACTTGTTGTCACATTCTCAAAACAGGAATTGAGGGGAAATTCCTCTAAAGTGGTAGAATCCCTGATTGTCACCAGTGTCACCAAAACTAGTGCCCCCATTGGAAGATTTCCTTTTGACAAACCAAAATTTGGGATTTTCTTTCACTCTCATTGATAATCGTAAACAGGACAAATAGAGAGGTTGAATCTCCCTATCTGGGGACAGGTGTTCTAATCCCACTCCACTCTATCCAAATGTATTAAAGGGGAAAAGAAGAGAAATTTGTGTTAAATATACCTTAAGTTTCCATTGCTGATGAAGTAGTGAATGATTATCACTAATTAGAATACTCACTGCATTGCCACGTGAGAAATAATCCCATGTAATAGTCCTTGCCAAGCTAGCAAATAGAATCTCAACTGAATTGGAACACAAACACAGATTATCGAGACGTAATGGAATTTTTCCCAGCATTGTATTTCTGAATGAATGACTGCAGTATGAGGCTTCAGGGATAGCTTAACTACTTCATATCATTTTCTCATAGGGCAGGATTATTTTTATTAATTTCCATAGCTTCTCCTAGTTTACTATATGATATATGCACCTTTTTTAGAGGAAAAAAATAGAAAAAAAAAAAAAACTTTCTCCAATATTTGTCTCCTAATGCCACTTTAACATACTGTATGCTAATGTTACTGTGTATGTGTAGCGCCTACCCCTGAAGAGCTGCTGGATGTATTGGGCCCCTGCTCCTGTACCCACAACTCTGAAAATAGCACTACGCACTCTGACACACCTGGCTTAGTGGGGATTATTTATTACAGATATATATGCAGTACCTCTGTGGAAAAAAAGATATGAACAATAATAATGATACAGCAAACAGTTAAACAATGGCAAGAATTATACTGTAAACAGATGAACAGTAGTAAGAAATATACTGCAAAAACAAACTGGTATGGAGGGCAACCTCACCTAAACCCTATACTAAGGCAATCTTAACTAAGGAGAGTTGCACCACTATAACAGTTCAGCAGTCTCTAATATACCCACTCTATTTTGCTGGCCAGCTCATTTGGGCCCAACTCTTATGTCAGAGTGCTCAGTATAATGTCCCTCAAACACTGATAAAGGCACTAGCTCTCTAATACCTATAGGCAACACTGTTTCTCTTTTGTCAAAGGGTAGTGGGGTCTGGCCAGCATCGTCTCAACAGTTCAGTAGCAGGTGATCTCCCTCTGTTTAATGTTGGCAGCACAACTGGTCAGTGTTAATAGTGTCCTTCCCCTTGATCAGGCAGTTGGCTCTGTCAGCATCTGTGACACTGTCCAGTGTTCCAGGATGTCTGGCACTGCTCCTCTTTCCCTCTCAGGTGGGGTGGTGAATGGTCTGCTGGCAGCCTGAAACACACTCAGTCCCTCTGAACATCGTCCACACTCTCCTTCTCCTCAGCTTGGGAGCCACAACACTCCTCCTATTCCTCTGCTCAGCTTCCGTGAATATGGGATCTGTAGTTTCTTTGCTCAGTTTACCAAGCCAACTCATTCTGTAAAGGACTACACCTAGGGTTGCCACCTTTCTTCAAGTCAAACCCAAACACTTCAGTGTCCCAAAGCAATTTGTTTTCATAGTATGCATAGATAAACAATCCATAGATGTTACTATTAAATAACATTTTTAATCATATGAAGTTTATCACAAGAGTCCCCCTTTACATCAGAGTCCACAGAGTTTCCCTTTTACATCTGAATCTGCAGCGCTCCCCTTTTACATCTGAATCTGCAGCGCTCCCCTTTTACATCTGAATCTGCAGCGCTCCCCTTTTACATCTGAATCTGCAGAGCTCCCCTTTTACATCTGAATCTGCAG
>CM053028.1:354679693-354751732 GCA_028564925.1 Lithobates sylvaticus | reverse complement strand
TATAGAAGGGGGGGGGATGGCGGGGTTGGACTCTATGCCCGGAAGTGGGTGCAAATACCTGTCTTAGACAGGTATATGCACCCCCGCCCCCCTGAAAGGTGCCAAATGTGACACCGGAGGGGGGAGGGTTCCGATGAGCATAAGTTCCACTTTAGGGTGGAACCCCGCTTTAACTATAGTCCAGGGAAAAAACTAAATTTAAAACATAGCGCATACTTTTCAGGAGTACCGGCACTACATATAATTATAGCCTACTAGACTGTAGGGTGTAATATGCAAGATTCAATTTTTTTTTTAATGTATTACAATGCATGTTTGAACAAAAAAATACATAAATATTCAGTACATCTCTTTAATACATGCACATTTATGCATGTTTTAGCCCTGTTAGAAATCCAGTGAGCTCCCTTTTGCCTGTGGTACACTGAAATTCCAAGCAGCCTTAGCAGCTCAGCCTAGTTCTCTGATACTGGACTACTGATCACCTCCATCCTATTTTATGGAAATAAGGAGAGTAGAAGGTGCTCTTTAGTCTATCCAATGAAAAATACAAGGTTGATAACACTGCTTGGGATTTCATTGCATCAGATGCACTGTGATGCCAGTTCAGAGAGGAAGTCATACAAGTGAATAACTTATGTGGCTGTACTCTTTTAAACGATGATGCTTGTTTGCATCAGTGTTTGCCCACGTTTTTACTGGCACCATATTCCCAAACATGAAACTTCCACAATTGGGAAATACGTTGTATGCATGTGCCGAGTAAACACCAATGCACAGAAGCATTGGTGTTTACAATTGTGTGGCCTTGTACAGCTATTCACTTGTAAGCCAAACTGAATGCGGCACCTGCCACTCCTTGGGCACAAAAAATGATGGAATTTTTACTCCCAGCTCTCTTTATACCACTCACCATCTACAGTATGTGCACGAGGCCTAAAGAGACAAAACATGGGGAAATATAAATGTATGTCAGAGGTGTACTGAATTTTTTTTTTTTTCAGAGATATACACTTTGAGAGCGTGTGTATGCCTCCTATAATTACTACGATAAGGCACTATTGAATAAACACTATTGAATAAACAATAATTATAACCTCTTTAATGAGTAGCTTCCATACTGGTACAATTTCAACTTCAATAGCATTTGGCCCACAAACAGTCCTCCTGCAAAGGAAAGTTTAGATTCAGTTTATTAGGAGCTTTGTTGTCACCTATATACAGCTGTTCACTCCTGACAACATATATTTAAGCAATTTCAATGGATTGTTTGAAGTCATGGTATTGAGTATTAATACTGAACATCACATGCATTTTTGGCTTAAGGTGTATAGGCCTAAAGCGATTGTAAAATCTTGTTTTAAAAAAATAAATAAAATAAACATATTATACTTACCTCCTCTGTGCAGTTGGTTTTGCTCTTCTCGGGTCCCTCTTTGCTGCCCCTGGCCCCTCCCTCCGGTTAAGTGTCCCCACAGCAAGAAGCTTGCTATGGGGCACCCGAGCCACAGCTCCCTGTGTCCATTCAGACACAAAGCCCCAGCCCAGCCCCACCCCCTCTCTCCCCTAATTGGCTAACTAACTTTGATTGGCAGCCGCAGGAGCCAGTGGTGCCGCTGCTATGTCTCAGCCAATCAGGAGCAGAGTCCTGGATGGCTAAGACACCTGTGGTCATCGCTGGAGAGAAATGGGGCTCAGGTAAGTAATTAGGGGTGTTGGGGAGGCTGCTGCACAGAGAAGGTTTTTTATTTTAATGCATAGAATGCATTAAGATAAAAAACCTTCTGCCTTTACAACTCCTTAAGGTGTAAAGTACTGCTAGCCATATGGCCAATTGAACTTTTAGTTTAAACCAGCTAAATATATTCCAGGCGCATTAAAAAGGTGTTCATACAGTTCTCTTTAAAATGTAGCCAGAATCTGTTTCTGGGTCAGGATCCATCGCATCCCCTTCTGAGTCAGACCTATAACTCAGCAATCAGCAGATTGTGCTCCTGGCTGATTAAAGAGCTCTAGCTCTGACTCAGAAGAGGATATGTTGTAACCTCTGCAGAGAAACCACAGCTTTCACACAGAGAACAAGGACCCTTGTTTGCTTTTTCACTCATGCTGTGGCAGTTTTCTAAAGAAAATAAACTGAAAAACAATTTTGTTGTGATATATGTGAAATGTGTTTAACTGATTTAACCACTTGCCGACCAGCCGCCATCATTATACTGCGGCAGGTCGGCACAACCCTGCGAATTGCCGTAGCTGTACGTCGGCTCCTTTAAGAGCCATAGGTATAGCAGGATGACGGGGAGGCGGCGGGGAACACGGGACAGCGGGGGACACAATGCACGGCCGGGGACACGATGCGCATGGCCGGCGGCGGCGATGTCTGCCGGCCAAGCGATCGCAGGCACGAGAGCCAGAATGGGGATGTCTGTGTTTACATTCTGTCAGGAGAGGAGAGACAGATTGTGTGTTCCTACTAAGTAGGAACAATGATCTGGCTCCTCCTCTAGTAAGTCACGTCCACATACAGTTAGAAACACCTAGCAAGGAACACAGTTAACCCCTTGATTCCCCCTAGTATTAACCCCTTCCCTAATAGTGACATTCACACAGTAATCAGTGCATTTTTATAGCACTGAATGTTGTATAAATGTCAATGGTCCCAATATTGTATCAAAAGTGTCCGATCTGTCCGCCGCAATGTCGCAGTCCCGCTAAAAATCCCAGATCACTGCCATTACTATAAAAAAAAAATAATAATACAAATGCCATAAATCTATTTCCTATTTTGTAAACGTTATAACTTTTGTGCAAACCAATCAATATACGCTTATTGCAATTTTTTTACCAAAAATATGTAGAAGAATATATATCGGTCTAAACTGAGGAAGAAATTCTTTTTTTTTATAATTTTTTGGGGGATATTTATTATAGCAAAAAGTAAAAAATATTGCTTTCTTTTCAAAATCGTTCCTCTTTTTTGTTTATAGCGCAAAAAATTAAAACCGCAGAGGTGATCAAATACCACCAAAAGAAAGATCTATTTGTTGGAAAAAAAGGACGTAATTTTGTTTGGGTACAGCATCGCATGACCGTGCAATTGTCAGTTAAATGACTTTGATTGGTTGAAAGTATGTTAAAAGGAAATGTGTCATTTGAATATGTACCCCTTATTGGAGGAGCTATCTTGCGGACGTCACGCGCTGCCATCTCTGGATCTTCGCATCCTATGTTTTTAGTTGTATACTGGCTTATTGGTTTTGCATACAGCGCAATATTGGCACCATCACCTTATGCCATTTTATGGATCTTTTTTAAATAAATCAATGGAGAGCACTTAGAACTTGTTCCCTTGTCTTTTTACACTTGCCCTGGATGTTTTGGTTCCACTGCTGTGCTGGAGAATGCTATCATCCCATTGTGGATACAAGCGTGTTTGACTTTCTGTCTTATTAGAGATCCGCCTTTTCTAGTAAGAGCATTTGTTTGCCGGTGGAGGGCTTGTCACCTAGAATCACCAGTGGATTGGATTTTCTATCTCATAGAACATTTGGGACTCTGTTTCCTGTGAAAGTCTATTGTTCTGTGCTTATCCAGTCTTTCATGTTTACACATCCAGGCAGTGAGTTTATTGTCAGACTTGAAAAGGTAACTTCAAACACTCACATTGGTAAACTATTTTGTAAGATCATAAATGAAGCATAGTCTTGACTTTTTGATAAAGCTTGATTAGCTTTCAATGTGCGGTCTTATAGGTGTGGTTATGCCCAATACCTGCAAGCAAGATGACCTTTCATTGATTAAGAATAGATGTACATTCAGGACATACCATTCAATGTCGTTCAAGCTCCTAATTAGGGTTGCATAATGCCAGCCTTGAAAAAATCCTTCCTAAAACGCAGAATCTGACAAGAATGCTCTTTTATTCACACCTGTTGACGCGAATGCAATAAGCTAAGGAATGCAGATTATCTAGAGAATTCTCAGATGCAAATATAGATAGGCTGAAGCTTTCCATCAGCTGAGGAAACAATCTCCAGCTTTCTTTTGAACCACAGGCTGGAAGGACATGCAGGGAACTCAAGTTCAATAACAAGAAAAGAATCCCAATTTTTACAAAAATGCTCGTAAACATGAGATGATTGTTACATAATCCATCCTATTTTGACTAAATCATAATACAATTGTATATTTATAGGCACTCTATTAAAATCATGGCATAAACCATGGAGTGCCATCGGTCATCTCAATGGTCCACAGGAACATCACAGTTTTTAGTACATTTCAGTGGCATATACAGATATAATAGTATAGTAACTGAGTTTGCATGCAGGGTTTTGAAAAGAAGAGTTTAGGAGGACCATAGAAAAATAGAGACAGGTCATTTGCAATCTCACCACCATCACCCCACTTGCACTTTCTCCTCTCCAATTAAGGACTCTTATAGGAATAGCCTCAAAGTTAAAGTATAACTAAAGGCACTTTTTTATTGGCTAGAGTGGAGAGGGATTAGAACTTCTGTCAGTTTTTAATGATGTCTGTGCTCCCAATAGGGAAATTCACCTTCAATTTTTGTCCTGCTTACTATTATCCATGAAAGTGAAAGTAAAGGAAAATACCACATTTGCGGTGTCCGTGGAAAATTAATAGAGGGGAAATCTTACAATGAGGCCACTAGTTCTGGTGACCTGTATTCCCTTAATTTGCAGCATTTCCTCTAACTTCCTGTTTTGGTTGTGGAACAGGAAGTGAAGTTAAATCTCCCCAATAAGATACAGATGGCCAAAAAAAAAACTGACAAGGCTCATAACCCTCCCTTTCCATCTGAAAAGAAAAAAAATCCAAAATGAAAAAAATGTAAAAGTATATTTGGGCTATTTTTGGGGTCAGCAGCTAGTATACAGATGACATCTGGCTTTTTCTGTAAATTATCTCCCATCTGCTACTAATAATATGAATAATAAAAAATAGTATTAGTTATGCAATTAAATGTAATAGATTTCTTGTAACAGGTTCAAGTGTATTATAGCCAGTTTTTTTTTTTTTTTTTTAGCTTTCCACAGAATATGAAAGTATTAAAACCCCTAAAAGTTATTTTGCTGTCTCTATCTCACTGGGGAGGTTTCCCTTCCCTTCCTGCCCTCTAGAAGCAACAATAAATCATAAGAAATCTCAATATTGCTATGGACATTACTGTCTTAGACAGTTGTCATCCAACCATTTGTCTCTATTTGATATTTCATGGTTGCCTCCTGCTCTTGTGACAACTCCAGGGCAAACAGAGAGGGTGAGTTTTCCCACTGGGGACACATACAGCCATTTAAAATGCTTCTTTACTCTATAAAGAAAATCTCAGTAACATAATGAATGATGCACACCAACGCTGTATTGGAAGTAAATAAGTTCATACCTTAATTTCTGTTCCTTTATACTCAGACCTAAACCAAACCTTGCATGGATCTGTGAACATGTGTAGGTATCTTCCAGCATTCTAGATTGGTTTAAGAAGAGAAACATTAGAAACAGTTCTGTAGACATTGCACAAACCTATTACACTTATAGTACAGTACATTAAAATGTATGGTGCTGTGTATGGTAAATTAGCAGCCAAATAGCAGTTAGTATACGTAAGTATATGTTTGTATAAGCCCCTTCAATCCAAAGCATTTATGGTTCTTCAAATTCACACTACACTCTGATTTAACAAAAACACATTTAGTTCACATACATGGAGGTATCTGATACTGTCCCGTGTCCCCCGCCGCCCCCCGTCATCCTGCTATACCTATGGCTCTTAAAGGAGCCGACGTACCGCTACGGCAATTTGCGGGGTTGTGCCGACCTGCCGCAGTATAATGATGGCGGCTGGTCGGCAAGTGGTTAAATCAGTTAAACACATTTCACATATATCACAACAAAATTGTTTTTCAGTTTATTTTCTTTAGAAAACTGCCACAGCATGAGTGGAAAAGCAAACAAGGGTCCTTGTTCTCTGTGTGAAAGCCGTGGTTTCTCTGCAGAGGTTACAACATATCCTCTTCTGAGTCAGAGCTAGAGCTCTTTAATCAGCCAGGAGCACAATCTGCCGATTGCTGAGTTATAGGTCTGACTCAGAAGGGGATGCGATGGATCCTGACCCAGAAACAGGTTCTGGCTACATTTTAAAGAGAACTGTATGAACACCTTTTTAATGCGCCTGGAATATATTTAGCTGGTTTAAACTAAAAGTTCAATTGGCCATATGGCTAGCAGTACTTTACACCTTAAGGAGTTGTAAAGGCAGAAGGTTTTTTATCTTAATGCATTCTATGCATTAAAATAAAAAACCTTCTCTGTGTAACAGCCTCCCCAACACCCCTAATTACTTACCTGAGCCCCATTTCTCTCCAGCGATGACCACAGGTATCTTAGCCATCCAGGACTCTGCTCCTGATTGGCTGAGACATAGCAGCGGCACCACTGGCTCCTGCGGCTGCCAATCAAAGTTAGTTAGCCAATTAGGGGAGAGAGGGGGTGGGGCTGGGCTGGGGCTTTGTGTCTGAATGGACACAGGGAGCTGTGGCTCGGGTGCCCCCATAGCAAGCTTCTTGCTGTGGGGACACTTAACCGGAGGGAGGGGCCAGGGGCAGCAAAGAGGGACCCGAGAAGAGCAAAACCAACTGCACAGAGGAGGTAAGTATAATATGTTTATTTTATTTATTTATTTTTAAAACAAGATTTTACAATCACTTTAGGCCTATACACCTTAAGCCAAAAATGCATGTGATGTTCAGTATTAATACTCAATACCATTACTTCAAACAATCCATTGAAATTGTTTAAATATATGTTGTCAGGAGTGAACAGCTGTATATAGGTGACAAGAAAGCTCCTAATAAACTGAATCTAAACTTTCCTTTGCAGGAGGACTGTTTGTGGGCCAAATGCTATTGAAGTTGAAATTGTACCAGTATGGAAGCTACTCATTAAAGAGGTTATAATTATTGTTTATTCAATAGTGTTTATTCAATAGTGCCTTATCGTAGTAATTATAGGAGGCATACACACACTCTCACAAGTGTATATCTCTGAAAAAAAAAAAAAATTCAGTACACCTCTGACATACATTTATATTTCCCCATGTTTTGTCTCTTTAGGCCTCGTGCACATACTGTAGATGGTGAGTGGTATAAAGAGAGCTGGGAGTAAAAATTCCATCATTCTTTGTGCCCAAGGAGCGGCAGGTGCCGCATTCAGCTTGGCTTACAAGTGAATAGCTGTACAAGGCCACACAATTGTAAACACCAATGCTTCTGTGCATTGGTGTTTACTCGGCACATGCATACAATGTATTTCCCAATTGTGGAAGTTTCATGTTTGGGAATATGGTGCCAGTAAAAACGTGGGCAAACGCTGATGCAAACAAGCATCATCGTTTAAAAGAGTACAGCCACATAAGTTATTCACTTGTATGACTTCCTCTCTGAACTGGCATCACAGTGCATCTGATTCAATGAAATCCCAAGCAGTGTTATCAACCTTGTATTTTTTTTTGGATAGACTAAAGAGCATCTTCTACTCTCCTTATTTCCATAAAATAGGATGGAGGTGATCAGTAGTCCAGTATCAGAGAACTAGGCTGAGCTGCTAAGGCTGCTTGGAATTTCAGTGTACCACAGGCAAAAGGGAGCTCACTGGATTTCTAACAGGGCTAAAACATGCATAAATGTGCATGTATTAAAGAGATGTACTGAATATTTATGTATTTTTTTTATTCAAACATGCATTGTAATACATACAAAAAAAATTGGATCTTGCATATTACACCCTAGAGTCTAGTAGGCTATAATTATATGTAGTGCCGGTACTCCTGAAAAGTATGCGCTATGTTTTAAATTTAGTTTTTTCCCTGGACTATAGTTAAAGCGGGGTTCCACCCTGAAGTGGAACTACTGCTCATCGGAACCCTCCCCCCCCTCCGGTGTCACATTTGGCACCTTTTAGGGGGGAGGGGGTGCATATGCCTGTCTAAGACAGGTATTTGCACCCACTTCCGGGCATAGAGTCCAACGGCAGTCTACGCCACTTCCCGTCCCGCCGCACTGTCTGATGGGACACACATGGGTCCCAGCAGACAGCGCAGACGATTCTCATTGCGCTGCGCGACTCGCGCATGCGCAGTAGGGAACCGGGAAGTGAAGCCGCAATGCCTGATTCCCTCACCAAGAATGGAGCCAGCAGCAGCAGAGAGCCGAGCGATTGGTCGGCCTCTGTTGCCGACATTGCTGGAACCTGTGACAGGTAAGTGTCCATTTATTAAAAGTTAGCACCTGCAGTATTTGTAGCTGCTGGCTTTTAAAAAATTTTTTTTCAGGTACAGTCCCTCTTTAAGTCTTGGGGTTAATTGTGCTAGGTTATGCTTTGGCATCAGTTCGGCTGTGCTGTATTGGAGTTCTGCCTGGTCATAGGTGGGGTGCGCACCTGTGACAGGTTTAGAACGCAGCCTGATTGGACGCATTGGGTACCAATCTCTTCTCGGAGCCAATCAGTGGGTGCGTTTGTCTCGCTGTGTATTCCGGGAGAGGGTACTTAAGGTGCTGAAGTCACGTGATTCAGGGTTCTGGTCCAGAAGTTGCTGCTGACTCTGTGAGCCTGGTCCTCCTGACCAGCCCCCAGAGGCCCTTATGGCCTGGGGTGCGGATCCATCCGTTTCCGAGCCTCGGCACAGTAACTGGAAGGAGGATTCTAGAGTGTTCCGGTCCCATCTCGGATTTTGGAGAGGCCCAGCAACTCTACATGCAACCAGGGGAGGACTCTTCAGAAGAGGGCCACGCGCCAGGCTGGCTGCTCGGTAAGAGCCTGGAAGCTGAGCTGTAAGGACACTAACTGAATCTGCATTTCTTATGGTATTGCCGGACCGGCTGCAAGATACTGGTACTGTAAGAAAGTTCCTAACTTTATCCTTCAGTTACAACTAAGTTCCTGTGAGAGACTTTTGCGTTCATCTCAAATTTCACAACCAAGTCTGTGGCAGAGACTTTGCTAAGCTAAAATCACTTGTTGGCTGCTAGATCTATAAACAAGGATTTATCCAACAGTTGAGTTATCCAGTTGCGAGTGCCTACTCCCTGGATCATCTAGAGAGAGAGAGACATTTATTGAATGTCAGCAGTTGCCTGCGATTCTATACCCTTACCCTCTATTCCCAACTGAGAGTTTCTTTTCAATGTTTTAAGCAAATAAAAATTCCTAAAGTGCCGGTCTCTACAGTTACTGGGTATCAACCCTGGGAACCCCTAGACAAGAACAATAAGTTATGAGCTGGAGGAGGTATCGGTAAGCCCAGAAAAATTCCTTCGGGGGTCAGTGCTACATATATAATTTTCTTAAAATTTATTTTTATACTGAAATAATCCAATGTTTTAAAAAGTATGGTAGTATGCAAGGATATTTTTTAGGAAAAACTCATAATCATGTATTAGGTATAGACGGCTCAGTGACCGGCCCAGCTCTCTTTACAGAGCTAAAATATTCAAGCTCCAATTTACATGCACATCTTAAGCTGGCCATACACTGTGCAAATTTGGTCTGGTGCCTGTTGAATTGTTTTAAATCCATTTCAAGTTTGGCCCTGTTGGTCCCCTTACCCCTGATGTTCTTCCACTCAAAAATCGAACAAGCCGGGACAAACATTGCCAGGGAAACAGTGGCTGCATCCAGTCAGATGCAACTGCTGTACAGGTATTCTGACAGCCATAGTTGCTGGTTGTCAGAATACAGTAGCCCAGGAGGGGTTTGTTTATCCTAACTGTATAGCGTTGATTGAAAAATTTGTTACATGTCATTCATTCAGCTCTTAGACTGAACAATAAAATCTATCAGTGTATGGCCAGCTTAACTCAGATGAGTGACCATACAGATTTTTGATTAAAGAGAGAGACAATCAGAAAGTAAACAGTTTATTCCAGGTTCCCCCTTTGAAATTGCTTATTATCTCGGAAAATACTAGTTTATTTGTTGTTTTATACATGGTTTCATCTTTTTTTTCAGACTTTAAATCCATTCTATTTCTTTCAAGCTGGAAGCCTCAGCCTGTGGCTTGCAGAAGGATATATTGAGTATTCTATAGTGATTATTGTGATCACTGTGCTATCCATCATTCTGACTGTCTATGATCTGAGAATGGTATTGTATATTTTCATCATTTCGCATTGATCCCTATTAATAACAATACCTATAATATTAGTGGTAAATCTGTCAACAAAGAGGCCTTGCATCCCATGGTAAAGATAGAGGTATAATAGAAAATACATTTTTACCCAATACCCATGATTCAATGGAGCCCATTACTCTCTTCCTGGGTAAATAGTACATTTCCTTAGGGCTCGTTTACACTTGCTGTTAAAGCTCTCTGAATGCCAGTCAATGCTTCTTTCACTAAATAAAATGGTTAGCTTATTTTCTGAGATATTGTATCCCTGTTTATATTTACTGCCACTGAATGTGACCCATTCTAGTGAATGGGGCTGTACCACAATCTCCCTGCAACCGTGTGAAATGCACATGGCTACGATGCAGTGGTGCATGCTTAAAGGGTTAAAACAACCCTTGGGTAGCTTAATTCATGAATTCTTCCCACTACTTAATACAAAACCCAAAACAGCATTACAACAGAATAGACCAGCCCCAAACCCCTCCTTAATTGTGCATCAGTTTTTAAATCTGTCTCATCTAAATAAAAATGGTTTATTTTACAGTGGTACTTCTGTCACAGACCTGCACAAATCAGTTTTGGCTGGCTGCTGAGGATTACAGACACAAATACACATTATAATTATTTCATATGCATTGCTAACTGACAGACAACTTGAATATTACCTTATTTTGTTGCTAAATTGCTTAAGAAATGTCAGGGGTAGGCAACCTTTTGAGCACAGTGTGCCAAAAATGTTTTTCAAAGAAATTGAGAGTGCCGGTTTTATAAAAAAATTGTCAACTTCACACTCTCATTTACGAAAATGAATTTTTATAAAGTAAATAATGTAAACTACTTGAGTAATAGTGAGAAATTAACATCCTGCACTTTCACGCCTCAGATCTGCCCCAATCCCTGCACCTCCAGTCCTCAGATCAGCTCAAATTCATGCACCTTCACACCTCGGATCACTGTATCCCCCTGCAAATCTGTTTCACCACTGTACCCCTCCGCTCATCTGTCCCACCACTGCACCCCCCTGTACATCTGCCCCACCACTGCACCCCCCTGTACATCTGCCCCACCACTGTACCCCCTTAAAATCAGTTTCACCACTATATCCCCCTGCTCATTTGCCCCACCACTGCACCCCCCTGTACATCAGCCCCACCACTGTACCCCCCTGCTCATCTGCCTCACCACTGCACCTCCCTGCACATCTGCTACACTGCTGTACCCCTCTGCTCTTCTGTCTCAGCACTGAACCCCCTTCTCATTTGTCTGTCCTAACACTGAACCCATCTGTTCATCAGTCTCACCATTGTAACCCCTTGCTCATCTGCCCCACTACTGTACCTTCTGCACATCTGTCTCACCTCTGTACCCCCTGCTCTTCTGCCCCACCAATGTAACCGCCTGCTCATCTGTCCCACCAATGTACCTATTTTCTCATCTGCTCACCACTGTACCCCTCTGCACATCTGCCCCACCACTGTATCCCTCTGCACATCTGATCCACCTCTGTACCCCCTGCACATCTGCCACACCTCTGTACCCCTCCACACATCTGCCCCACCAATGTACCCCCTCCTGCTTATCTGTCCTAACACTGAACCCCCCTGCTCATCTGCCCCACCACTGTGCCTCCCTGCTCATCTGCCCCACTGCTGTACCTCCCTGTTCATCTGTCTTACCACTGTACCTCTTCTCATCTATGATATGCACAATATGCAGAGCAGTGCAAGGAAGCAAAGATGAGACACAGCTACATTACCTGCCCTAGCACACTCATTCCTGCTGATCCACCTCTCGTATCCACCCCAGGTGCTTGTATGTTATGTCACATACAAGCATCCGAAATGGATGCGCAGTGATGAGTTCAGGTCGGGGGTATTTTCTGAAAGAAGTGGGCCTGTGTGCAAGATCATAAGTTGGTCCCTATCAGCTGAGAAAAAGTGCAGAGCGGTGCACCGCAGCAAAAATTGGGTGTGGTTTTTAGTGTGCAAAATACTGGCTGTGGCTTAAAGGGACACAGAGTGCAGGGGCTCCGTAGTAAGTGATGCAAAGGTTCAGGAGTAAGTGAGGCAGAGTTCAGGAGTCAGAAGTAAGTGACGCAGAGTTCACGAGTTGGGAGTAGGTGATGCAGAGGTCAGTAGTAGTAGATGACGCAGAGCTAAGGGATCAGTAGTAAGTGACACATATACACACACACAAACACACACATTTAAAAACAAAAAACAATTGTGTGTATATATATATATATATATATATATATATTATATATATATATTAACAAAGTTCCCAGAAGCTCAACAGTAATTCCACAAACTGTCACCTGATTGTGGTTTTCTCAATCAGAGTGAAGGTCCTACTTTCTGCGATTGGTAGTGGCAACTAAGCAAGTCATCTTTTTCCAGTTGGTGGGTGGGGCTAGCAGGACTGTGATTGACGTTAGCAGTCGCCAATAACAGTCCTCCTCCTCCTGGAAAGAGGACCGCCCCACTTGCCGCAATGCACCCAATCTCTTCCCCATCACAAGAGCTGACGATTGCAGCTACAGCAAAGTTAAAGAACCCAACAATGTTTCCCATCTTATACAATATGTGGGGGCACAGAGCCTCCCCCTCAGTGCGGCTGCGGCGCAGGGAATTCTAAACATGGAATGCATTAGTGTCTCAATGACACCTCCCTGCACTGCTCCGCTGATGGGGAGGGAGTCTCATGCCCGACAAATGAGGCCTACCCCTGCTCTATGTATTACAACGTGTCATAAATTCAGCAACATATATATGTTGCAGTGAAAAGAAATTCTCCTCCAATCTCATCTAATCAACAGAAAGAGAAATAACTGTACAGTATATCAGAATTTAAATAGATTAGATTCCTAATTGCTAATGTTAGCTATTAACTTGTTTCAGTATACCTGTTCTTACAACAGTGCTCTTATATTTAGCTAAGATCTGCAGTATGTACTATATATGGTGGGGAATATTTGTAATCCAGTTTTATCTTTTTAATATTGAGAAACATGTTGTTTAGCATGTTTAGTTGACATGCCCCCCTGCCCAGTCATTAGTTGGGATAGACCAGTGTACTGTTCCCCTCCTCCAGCTCTCTGTGCTCCTTATGAAGCTAAGAACAGAGGTTATGTGATCACTTATAAAAAAAGGTAAAAAGGTATTTATAATATTTAGTATATATGTACACAAATGTTTTGCCTTATATCTATTTAAAACTAAATGAGTTGTTTTACAAGGTAAGGGTTCACATATACTTTAATTGCTCTGTGCCAGAAAATACCCCACTACATACATACTATTTTATAGATTATTTAGGGGTTTGACATGTGGCAAAAACAGTCTTTGTCCCCGACCTCCATCTAGCACTCTTTGTGAAATATTAGATTTAATCAGTTGTCTATTTTCTTCTTCTCTGCACAGCAATCTGTGAAACTACATCGGCTGGTAGAATCCAATAACAGTTCAGTGGTCACTGTGCACACCAGTGATGGGAGTAAGTACAACTGTAAGGGGTGGGCAATTTTTTTTCCTAGGGGCCATATGAGAAACTGGGACTGTTATGGAGGGAGTAACTTAATTCTTAATTTTGGACCTGGGAAAGTTTATAAGGACGTAAACATATAGAAAACAAACACCTGGCTCTAGGAATAATAGGTACAAATGCTCATGAAATAGGTCTCTTTCAGACAGGCAGTCGGGGGTGACCTGAACTGTAAAACAACAGCCTGGACAACGTTGTGGTGCTGCATTTTTAACTTGGGGTACAGAGTTTTACAAGTGGCATCTCTTGTCAAACTCGCCCATTGAGTTCAAGGGGGCCACGCCACAAGCACGTGCAATGCATGGTATTGAAAAGTGGTAGCATGTCACTATAGCGTTAAATCAGGCAGTAAGTAGCCAACATAACCCTTTCTTACTGCCTGTCAAATACACTCTGTAAAGCACTGTGACTGGAAAGAGAGAGCCTGAGATTGATACAGCAGGGATTTCTCCAGTTTCTGACCTGAAGTGAAGAACAGGTGCATGACTCTTGGGGTTTGCAGCGTACAGGTGCTAACACAGGGATAACTTGGCCACGGAGTAGAGTGGAGCCAGGATATCTCCTACACAACGCTCTCCCACTGGAACCGAGCATCACTGCTGTAGCGATCACCTCCTCAGGCTCTCTCCTTCCAGCTCTTGCAGCTCTCCACACAGACATCTGACAGTATGGCTCTCTGTGCCTGTGAGCTTCCTCAGTGACAAAGTTGACAGGCTCAGAGAGGCATGCTAATAGTGGAGATATCAAAGACCAGAGATGGACAGCCAAAGAGCCGGATGAGGCCCTGGGAGCTGCAGTTTTCCCAGGTCTGCTGTAAATTGATTGCAGTGATTCTGGTGTTCATCAAACCTTCGTTAGAGTATAATTTCAGTGACCAGTGGTACCAATACGTTTTTCAATCTCATTGTTTCATGATTTTCTTTTCAATATTTCTATCATTGCTATGAAATATTAAACTGTAAGGGCAGCAGAAGATAATAATCCAAAATACAACTAGAATTTCTAGAAAAAAAATGTATGTGGCCACAGGGCCGTCTTTAATATTGACTGGACCCTGGGCAAGCATTTCCTTGAGGCCCCTCTTCCATGCAACTTCGCTCTCCGCATGCTTTGAGACATACAATACATAGCAGCTAGACTAAAAATCAGTTTACTGAATCAGATCAGCGATTGGTTGCCAGAGGTTACAGTGTATCATTACCGCTCACTGGCTGCTAGAGGTTACAGCACACATTATGGCTCACTGTTATTTACTAGCGGTTACAGCACAAGATTTCTGCTTGTTGATTGGTTGCTAGAGATTAATGTACATCAATACTGCTCACTTATCGAATGCTAGAGGTTACTGAACATGTATACCACTCACTAATTGGTTGTTAGAGATTAGTGCACATTATTACTGCTCACTGATTGGTTGCAAGAGGTTAGTGCACAGCATCACTGGTCGCTAAAGGTTACAACACATCATCTCCTCACCGCCTGCCTGCATATTCACATGCACCAAAATTCAGGGTGCTGTGGCACCATGTTATTTTGAAGAAGGGTTCCACCTCCAATTTGCTTACTTCTGCAGAACATGATGTTAGCCTTAATGACCACAGTTGTAGGCAGGACTTTTAAGCATGATCCTTTACCTCCCCAGTGGGCAGCATTCAGCAGAAGTGATGGTGGACGTGACCTCAGGGGACAATGATATACATATGAATACCGTCTCTATTCAATGAATCAATGCCGCGTTCCACGACTAATTAAATATTAATGCTGCCACTATTTACATATCAATGCAGGTTATTTACATGTAAACACAGGGTCTGCAGGCGAGTCCTCTGTAAATGGCAATAGGGCAGAGCTGAGCAGCGGCAGCAGAAGTTTACACTGAGATATCGGGACACAGCACGGGACTAAAACTTTAAAGGATAAGGGGATTAAAACTGGGATAGTTGGCAAGTATGAGGCACCTGCTTTGGGCCCCACTACAATGATGGGGCCCAGGGCAGCTGCCCCTTTTGCTCTGCCTTAAAAACGGTTCTGTGTGGCCAGTATAACACTGCATGTATGTATACATACTTCTGCTGGTGTTTTTAGTGTGGGACCTGTGATATTTTGGCCATGTATGACTTTATCACCACCTGTGAAATACCTGTTTTGTATTAGAATAAGCGATTCACCACAGATTGCTTTCAGGGGGAAAGCAAAGGCTGCCACATGTATATACTGAGCCTGTGTCTTTAGTGTTTTTTAATTTATAGGTCTAAAATGTATTGATTTAAATTTAAAAGCAAGCTCATAGGGAATAATGTGTGTGCTCAAAACTGTGTTCTTTTATCTGTCCAACTTCCTTTGTATGTTGTGCTAAAATATTAAGAAAGATGCCTATGTACAATATTTGCCTTTATCAGTGGTGTATGAATTTCGATCACAGCCTCTTCCTCTTTACTGCCTCATATATAATTTCTTTCAGTTATACGGAAAGGTGTTGATAAGACTTGCAGAGGTGCACTGAAAAGTGGCTAAGGGCTCTTGTAGGTCTTGAGGATGCTTCCCCTTACATCCTCTACAGTTGGTCATCTGAGTTTTCATAGGAGCCCTGGGAAGTGTCTAAGCACTGACCTTTCAGCAGCTTCTCTGCTTAGTTCTGCCACAAACATTTGACCAGCATCTTTTGGCTTGGTGTGTTTTTTTTTTTTTTTTTTTTTAATTTTCATATTTAGATAGTGAGTGGAAACGTATAGCCGCATTCTCATGAGAAAAGTTAAGTCATTTAGACTTTCCATTTTAATTATTTTTTTCCTAACAGGAGTAACAGGGGTTTACAGTATGTCCCTTTTGATCATGGGTCTACACACAGGACAGAACTACAGACTAAAAGAGCATCGTTTGGCAAACATCAGTGCTATATTAAGTGCAGCAACTATCATCTACAGCTGTTTCTCTATGATTATGGCTTTCCGAGGGTATCTGGAATGAGCCACAGGCATATCAATTATTGGAAAAGACTTGAATAATCAGAAGAAATATAATTTTGTCTTTAGGTGGTTGAAGATAATATATGGTTCTTTCTTCCTCTGATGTGCTCTATTCTAGGTAATGAAGAGATAGAATCAAGGCACTTGGTTCCTGGAGATCTGATTGTTCTTACAGGGAAAAGGTTTTTCCTTCCATGTGACTGCATTCTTCTGAGAGGAAACTGCATTGTCAATGAAGGCATGCTGACAGGTAATCAAGATATAGTCATGTCGATTATACTGGCATTGAAATGATCACTGTCAACAGTTGATCTTGCACTAGCTAACTAGTACAGGCAGATGCTTGGAAGTGTTTAAAAGCCTAGAAATCATTTACAAATTTTCATAATCAAGTAGGATAATACCAACCTTTAATTGTTCTTTTCTATGTACACACCCATTGACCCAGCCTAAATCATGTTTGTGTGCATAAGTGAAGTTGTCTCTTCTGATTAGTTAAAAATATTTGATTACAATAAAATGTAAATTAATGGAAGCTGTTTTGTAACTAATTTTAACACCAATGGTATTTTTTAGGAGAGAGTATCCCAGTCACAAAAACTCCCCTTGACAATGCTACAGATTGCCTCCAATGGAAAGTCCACAGTGGGGAAGATTACAAGAGACATGTACTATATTGTGGTACCGAGGTCATTCAGGCAACACCATCTGGCTCTACTCCTGTCACAGCAGTTGTACTACAAACTGGTTTGTTCTGGGTGATCTACAAAGTGGCTTGTGTGATTGGGGGGAGGAATTTGACATAAGAACTCCATTAAGCATTGTTTGCAGCTGAATGGCCACATAATATAACCAAATTGTAAAGTTAGTATACCTAGAACCCTTTCTACGAACAAAATGTTCTTTCTTTATTTCAATGTTTCTATATTCTTGATCACCCACCAATCCCAGCGCTGCCCACAGTTTGAGGCCGTGACGTTAAAAACAAAATGTGCTTATTGCACATGCGCAATGCGTTCCAGCATGACCGCTATGCATTCCTATTCTGATAGAACACGAAGGCGGCAGCGGACATCTTGTTACACCCAGGCAAGTTTTGAACGTCACACTTATTTTAGCAGTAAACTGAGCTCACATATACTCAAATACACTAAATCAACGCGATCGACTGAGGGTGTCCAAAAATGTCCTTGGCCCCTTATGACCATCAGTTTGTAGGTGAGCAGTGCGGGGTGTACCAAGATGCCTCTCTGCACTTTCTGACTGCAGCCTTGCCGCTGGTTTTCAAATTTAACATGAAAACACTATCACAGATTTACAATACTGTATTACACTATATAAGCAGACTTTACTGCTAAAACAAGTGTGAAATTCCAGACTTGCCTGGGTGTAACAAAATCTGGGTATAACAAGATGTCCGCTGCCGCCGTTGTGTTCTGTAAGAATAGGAAACCTATTGAAACGCATAGCGGCCATGCTGGAATGCAGTGTGCTTGCGCAGTAAGCAAATTTTGCTGGTAACGTCACTTCCGTTACCAGATCTGAAGGGTCGCCTAATCTGATGGAACACTGACACCTACCACTTCCACCAGTTTGTGACATCACTTCCGGGTGACGTGCACAGCTTTCCCCTGTGGAGCGATCATAATTCCCAGACGCCCCGGTCACTCTCATCCATGCTGGTGTCCCAGGCTGGCTCCTCCTCTGCTGCAGGGACCCCACCTCGGATTCCCTCCATCCATTTAGCAGGACAGCGACAAACCCCCCCCCCCCAATCTATCATCCCAGCATCATCTGGTCACTCATGCGGCATCCACCTCCAGGTAACACACTTGGGTCAGCTATGTTGCTCACTGGATTTTCCTTGTCCACTGTATGCCTTGGACTGTTTAAAAAAAATATTAATGTTTTTATTCATTCAAGATTGGTTTTATGGCTTTGCTATAGTATAGCACTCTTTCCCATTTGTGTTACTCTTTTTAACTCATCGGTCTATGAGTTTGGAATAGCAGCGACCTATGCAGACTGCATGCCCCCCAGCTAGGTGGTGGTATATGCGCCTGGACACTTGTGTTTTGTTTGTACTGATATATGTGTTGCATTCAGAGGGACAGGCTGAGCCTCTGCCCACTCCAAGCAGTCAGTGTACCTCTGTTACCTCACTCCCAGTAACAGAATGGGGTCCCTCCAAGCTTATAGCTTATAGCTTACCTCATATGTGCTCTCACCTAAATCTTCTCCTTCCATACCTAGTGACCAGGTATAGCCCTCCATTATGCTAGTCCGCTCCTGGTGACCAGCTGAGACAGACAGCTAGGGAGGATGTCAGAGCCCCTATCACGTACCTGATCAGAGGCTGAAATACTGGGAGGGCTTCCCTTGCAACTAAATGCAGAGCGCCCCCTGAAGGTGACACAGGGAGAGCTATACTCAAAGCAGCAGGGGTCGCTGGCTGCGGCAGATTGAGAAGAGAAGTCCACTGGTAGGCAGCTGGTGAGCAGGGTAGACTGCTGGGCAGGGGAACTTCGGAAGTACCAGATGAGCTTGTGCAGCAGAAGGAACCAGAAGCCGTGTCAGGAGCCAAGCCGGAGTTCATGCACAGGACAGCAAGCAGTAGCAAAGTCAATGGAACAAGCCGGGGTCATACACAGAGCAGCAGATCAATCGGGTAAATAGGAACAAGCCAAGGGTCAATGGAACAAGCCGGGGTCATACACAGAGCAGCAGATCAATCGGGTAAATAGGAACAAGCCAAGGGTCAAGCATTAGCATTGAGGAATTTGTATTTGCAGATTCTGCTGGCCATTGATGCCAGTTCTCCTGCAGGTAGGTCCCTGACAGCCCCCCTTGCTACCGGAAAAATTGTCACCTAAAAGATACCACGCCAACAACTGGTTGCTGTTTCTCCTTGCACTTACTCAAAACCTATGTAGTAGTGATTACATATACCCCATATTGTTGTTATGGACAGGTGAAGTCCATGCTTGGCGATGTCCTTACAGAGAAGTCCATGTTCCAGGTTTCCTCCAGTGAATCGGCTTCCAGAGCAGCCCACAGGTCCCAGCGAGTCTTTAGTTGCATGTGTTTCCCATGCCTTTCTCCAAGTGTTCTCCGGCACCCCCTTAGGATCCGGACCTCTTCCCTTTTATAGAACATGGGAGGGAGGTTGGACCCCAGTGAAAGGGAACACACCGGGAAAAAGTGGAAAAACATAAACCCCTTCCCCCTGACCTGGGTAGCTGGATGCTAACTAAATACACAGTAGAAAAAGCAAAAATGTGTCATCAAAAAGATACATCTTAAGTGCTAACTAAAAAAAATAGAAAATGAAAGCTCTTTTGTCAAATAATTCTTGAAATTGACAAATCACTTTTATCTTCCTGAATATCCTTTCCTTTAACCAAAGCTAGAATTACCACACCTATGGTTGCCCCTAGGCCTTATGCCTGATCTCTGTCTTGTGTTAGCATATTAACTTTTGATTATTAAATCTAAAATACTGTGACATATTAAGATAGACCATCAGTAATTGTTTTGCTTTAGTTCAGTTTCTTATTATTTTTAACAATATGCCAATTGTTTCTAATAATGTACATAATAATTTCTAATATCGGGGAATTCAAATAAAATAAAAGCAAACCTATTTTTAAGCTAATAAACTTATGTTTTTTTTTTTTATCACCAATGCTATGCCATATCCATAACGTAGCAGCTTGCATCATATTTCCCCAACTTTTGCCCCAAATCCTATTTCTGTGTGCTTTGTGATACTGGGGGTGTTACATCAATGGTTTTGAGTGTTTTCGGTGAGACCATGCCAGCCAGGAAGTCCTTTTTGGGGCTTGTTGGACCACTTTCTTTGAACAAAAGGAAAGCTCCATAGAAAATCAGTTGCCCATGCAGGGGGTTCCACCATCAAAAACAAGCACAGTCAAAATAATACCAAGCTACCTGGTCCTCTCTTCAGCAGAACTTCTGCTTAGGCCCCAAACCTTGGCCCCTGGTTTTTCTTTGGTCCCTCAGACCCTCATATCCAGCTCTCCTGGCAGCACCCTGCTACATAAGACTATGCCCTGACCTCTCAATAGGGGATCTCCTGGCACCCTTCTGAAGCCCTCCTGTCTCCTAGTCTGAGACATCCTGGCTTTGGGTGGAGCTCACATTTCCTCTCCACAGAGCAGACCAGTCTCCTAAAAGGGAGCCTTGAGCTATGCCCAAGGACTTATACCGAATGTGCACCCATGCATACTCACACAACCTGCAGGTCTCCAGTAAGACCTAGACACAGGATTGAAGTCTTCGACCCACCCAAGACTCTTTGAAGCCTTTGGTCTCCAGACCGTGATCTGGGATTACAAAGCCTGGAGAATACTGAAAATCCAGTCTTCTCCATTTAGACACGACACTCTGGAGTCCTTCAAGCTGTATCTTTTGAAAACCATGTGTGTCTTCTGCCTATACTTAGACAGTGGGAGGGCCTAGCACAGTAACAGCTTTTCTATTCAAAATGCAAGATCTGCCTAAATAGGATAACATCCTAGAGACTTAGAGCCATCTTAGAGCCATAGTGCATTTCATTAAGGCAGCCTATTTAATTGAATGAGCTGCTAACACACCACAGAGGACAAAAAATCACTCCTGCAGTATCTTTGTTAGCACAGCACAATACACAGTACAGTAGTGTTTTACTATGCATTGTGGTACGCTGCAATGCCAGTGAATTGGGAAGTTGCATTGGAACGCCATTTACAATGAGTGGTAGCACAGCGCACCAACACAAGTAACTTGCATTATCACACATTACGTTACTACAACAGTCTGGCATGAATTTAGTATGAAAAATGTTTACATTTTTAGCTTTTTTTTCTATACTCTTATGCGGCAGACACACGCTCGGACTTTCCGGTGGAATTGTCCGCCGGACCTTGTCCAGCGGACAAACTGCCGGACTTTCCAGCGGAGGTTCGCCGGACTTTCCGAGCGTGTGGCCTTGCCCACACACGCCCGGACTTTTCCGGCGGACAATCCGCGGGAAAAAGTCTGCGGGACTTTTGGAAATGAACGGACTTGCCGACACACGATCGGAAAGTCCGTTCATTTAGAACGTAACTGCAGGTAGACGGGACTAGCGAAGGCAGTGAATGCCGCCGCCCTAGCCCCGTCACCTGGCATGGATTTAAAGGGAATCCCCATGCCGAAAAAACGGCGTGGGGGTCCCCCCCAAAATCCATCTCAGACCCTTAGCGAGCGCCCCCGCCTCCTGAGGGGCCCCCTTTAATAAGGGGGCCCCCAGATCCCAGCCCCCCATGCCTATGTGAATGAGTATGGGGTACTATGTAAAAGTGTAAATAAAAAAAACACAATTTTTTTAAAATATTTTATTGCACTGCTCCGGGGGTCTTCTTCCGTCTTGGGGGATCTTCTCGCCGGACTCCTCCGCTCTCTTCTGCTCTTTTACCTAGCTCTTTCACGAGCGGAGGAGCCCGGCTTTCTTCTTCGTCGTCGCTGCCGTCGTCTGGGGGTCTCGTTCCCCCTTCGGGGGTCTTCTGGGGTCTCTTCTGTTCTTGCCGATGTCGCCGCCTTCTGCGCCGTCTTCTTCTTCTTCCTCCTCCTCTTCTTCTTCTTTTTTCCGATGTTGACTCGTCGCTGTCTCTGGCCGGAATGGCAGAGACACGCAGTGTTGTGACTTATATAGGGACAAGGGGGCGGGGTCACATGTTCATGTCACATGGTGACCCCGCCCCCCTATGATGTCACAGTCCCAGCATCCTCCAGGACTGTGAGAAGAAGAAGAAGACGGCGCAGAAGGCGGCGACAGCAGCAAGAACAGAAGAGACCCCGGAAGACCCCCGGAGACCCCCGACGACGAAAAAGAAAGCCGGGCTCCTCCGCTCGTGAAAGAGCTAGGTAAAAGAGCAGAAGAGAGTGGAGGAGTCCAGCGAGAAGACCCCCCAAGACAGAAGAAGACCCCCGGAGCAGTGCAATAAAATATTTTTTAAAAATTGTGTGTTTTTTTATTTACACTTTTACACCTTAGGTGAATGGGTAGGGGTATATTGTACCCCATACTCATTCACATAGGGTGGGGGGCCGGGATCTGGGGGCCCCCTTATTAAAGGGGGCTCCCGGATTCCGATAAGCCCCCCGCCCGCAGACCCCGACAACAAACGGCTAGGGTTGTGGGGAAGAGGCCTATGTCCTCATCAACATGGGGACAAGGTGCTTTGGGGTGGGGGGGCGTACGGCCCCCCTTTCCCCAGGGCACCCCCCATGTTGAGGGAACGCGGCCTGGTACGGCTCAGGAGGGGGGGGGCGCTTGCTCGTCCCTACCCCTTTCCTTGCCGGCTGGGCTGCGTGCTCGGATAAGGGTCTGAGATGGATTTGGGGGGGACCCCCACGCCATTTTTCGGCATGGGGATTCCCTTTAAATCCATGCCAGGTGACGGGCTAGCGCAGCGGCATTCACTGCCTTCGCTAGTCCCGTCTAGCTGAAGTCACGTTCTAAATGAACGGACTTTCGGATCTTGTGTCAGCAAGTCCGTTCATTTCCAAAAGTCCCGTGGACTAGCACACAGACCGCGGGATTGTCCGCCGGACTCGCGAGTCCAGCGGACAATTTTAAGTGTGAACTTAAAACTTAGTCCGCTGGACTTTTGACACGAAAAAGTCCGCAGCCACCCACACATGGGCGGATTGTCCAGCGGACACTAGTCCGGCGGACAATCCCGCGAGAAAGTCCGCACGTGTGTACGCCGCATTAGGAGATTAGTCTACCTATTTATTTTCTAACAAATAATCTAATGAATGACAGTGTTGCCTGTTTATCATTACTTACTCATACTGTTCGTTCTTATCCAGGTTTCAACACAGCTAAAGGAGATATGGTGCGATCCATTTTGTACCCCAAGCCCATGAATTTCAAGCTGTATAGAGATGCATTTAGGTTCTTGATGTGCCTTGTTTCTATAGCTATTATTGGATTCATATACTCTGTGGTCGTTTTTGCAGTTAAGGGGGTAAGTGACTGAGAATATGAACATTTCTGCAATTCTAAACTTACACTATATTTATAAAGCATAAATATTTCTCAAAGAAAATGCAATTGTTATACAGAATAAGATGAATGCATACCACTTAAAACATGTGTAGCGCTCACGCCCCGAAGGGGCCATTAAGATTTTGTCTAGTTTGTCCCAAATAGTACAGAGGCTGCCAGTCACACAAGCACAGTCCCATGCTCTCACAGGCTAAGTCTAGGGGATGTCTTTTTAGTATTTATTGCCGAAGATCTTTAACAGGAGAGGGGTTAAGGCTCTCAGCATATTCCAAAATGACCCTACAGCAGCAGTGCACAGATCCAAAGCCACTTCTGCCACTTAGTTCCCTTATAGCACTTGCACAGCTCTCAGCAAGGTCTTCCCAGCAAGGTCTTTACTCACAGTATCCCAGGAGCTGTCTTCTACCCAGCATCTGAAAGTAGATTCTTAGTGAGGGAGATAACCAGATCTGTCTCAAGACCTAGGAGGTCAGTACAGTGCCCTCCAGCAAAGTTAACCCTCATGCAAACTTCCCCAGGCCCTCAGACCAGCAACTACTGAGGCCTAGATTGCGATTTCTTGTCTCTCTGGCTATCTCCCTGAGGCAACAGCCCTCCAGCAGATTGAAACCCGTCCTTGAGGGAAAGAACATTCTGTTCAGGCCTCCTGCACATTTATTACTTCCCCAGCCACCTTCTGGATGCCCCTTTTAGGGATTGGCTGAGGCATGATAAATATTCAACTTATCATTTGAATCTCCCAGCCCTGTGGTCTGGACACAGACACAGAATTACACAATCTACCAATGCTCCATTCAATACAATGAAGCCAAAAATGACATTTACTAACCTAACCAGAAGAGGGCACTACACATGGAATTTACTATTAATATTCATGGTACTTTTAAAACAAGCTATGGTTCAGGGCAATCTTGACTTGGAAAACTACTTGAGCATGCAGCAGTTCACTAAAGAGATAAAGAAACATGTTTTTAGTCACTCTGTCAGCGGCAGATTATTGTATAAAAACCAAACAATGCAGTTAGGGTTCAGGTACAACTTATTTTGGATAAGTATTATCTTTTATTACCTCTTAACTCTACCTGTGCAGTCATTAGCATGTCCACACCTAGGACAGAACTCTAATGATGCTTTTAAAGCTGTCAATCAAAATATATCACAGTTGAATCCCCTGTTTGGCTTATCACATTTGTTGTTATTAAGAAGAAAAAATCAAAATGCAAGTTAAATGATGTACATAGGAAGATTTGTCTTGTCATTGTTTAGTAATGCACTTCTGCCTTGAAACATTCAGTATTTTTAAAGTTCGAAAAATCTGAAGTATTGTCTGTTTTTATTTATGACCCTTATTTGAGATGCTTACCACCATTGCTAAAAATCCACATCAATGTTGGTGTCAGTACCATTTGTATTTACTAATTACTTTCTCTTTGTTTTGAATTTCCTATGCACTAGGGATCTGCAAGGGATATTATTGTCAAGTCACTCGTTGTTGTTACAGTTGCTATTCCTCCTGTACTTCCTGCTGCAGTGGCAACAGGCATCATGTACGCCCAGAAGCGGCTTAAAAAGAAAAAAATATTTTGCATCAGCCCTGAAAGGATCAATGTTTGTGGGAGAATAAACCTGGTTTGTTTTGATAAAGTAAGAACAACTTGAAATATAAGTTATAACACCACTACAAATTTATATTTTCAATTTTGACTTTTCTTGAATGTAGTTCTCAGGCAATTTAAAGCACCATCAATCAAAAACAAATGGATAAATGCAACCTACTACCAATAGAGTCTTCTGATTTTGGTCATGTTTTGGTAGTAGGTTACCTTAACCTGTTTTCTGGGTTATCTTAGCCATTGACAAGTGGTTGTAATTGGTTGCAATTGCAGGCAAAGTGTGATGTATGTGTAGATGAAAAAGCTGTTTTATTTTACAGTACCAAAAAAGCTGTATTTATTTAGAAAGAACAAACCACACTGAAGGTTCAAGAGATTTTGTAAAATGTACCTTTACATTTTAAAAAAGAGCTTATAAGAACTGAATTTGTGATAAAGGTTGACAAAGTAATATTTTCTATGAGCAGCTGACCTCATTTCCTGTAAAAAAATGCTGCCAACTAGGGATGAGCCAAATACCCCCTGGTTCGGTTTGCAGCAGAACATGCGAACAGGCAAAACATTTGTTCGAACACGCGAACACCGTTAAAGCCTATGGGACACGAACATGAATAATCAAAAGTGCTAATTTTAAATATTTCTTTAAATTTCGTCTGTGGTCTATAGTATGCCTGTAAAGTGGCGCATTTTTCCCGGGTTTAGAACAGTCCGAGAGCAAAATGACATTTATAAAGGAAAAAAAATAATTTAAAAGTACATGCGGCTATAATGAATTGTCGGTCCCGGCAATACACATAAAAGTTCATTGATAAAAACAGCATGGGATTCCCCACAGTCCATTACCAGGCCCTTTGGGTCTGGTATGAATATTAAGGGTCTGGTATGAATATTATCAATTAATTTTTATGTGTGTTTCCTTTAGAAATTTAATTTTACTCTACTGTTGTAAACATGGGAAACATGCGCCACTTTACAGGCATATTATACACCCCCCCCCCCCCCCCCCAGGTACAAAATTTAAAGGAATATTTCACTTTTATTGTTCCACTTTAAGCATTATTAAAATCACAGCTCCCGAAAAAACAGCTGTTTAAAAAAAAAAAATGTGCATTGATACATTGATACATGTCCCCTGGGGCAGGACCAAGGTCCCCAAACACTTTTTATGACAATACAATGCATATAAGCCTTTAAAATTATCAATTGCTCCCATAGACTTTTAAATTTGCCACGAACACCCTAAATTGTTCGCTATTCGGCGAACAGGCGAACAGCCAAAGTTTGAATCAAACTCATGTTCGACCCGAACATAAAGCTCATCCCTACTGCCAACATTCTAATCAGCCAAGGACATGGAAAGGTGGTCAAATGTAATAGTTTAAACAGAAAACAATAATTCAAACAATCATCAGTGCTTGTTGTGTGGTGTATGTAGGTATATGCAAAGGGATGCTGTTTTGCAGACACACCTGCTGCTAGACTTGGCTCATTTTCCTGAGAATAGCCCGTAATGGCTGGCTGTTTCTACCCAATGATATTAAATCCTTTCCTGAGCTCGCCAAATTTAGTTGGTGTTTTACAAGAAACATTAAATTATTACCAATACATCCAGGCTTGTGATTCACATACCCCTGACACTTTGGATAGGTTATTGGTGACACCCATTCTCATTACATATTGTATCAGCTCTTTGGCTTTAGACAGCTTACTAGTTACACCCAGTAAGGTCCTCCCTATGACTCCTCTTTTTATACGCCCATGTATACAACTTTCTTTCCAGCCTCCACAGTTGGAAACATGATAGGGTACGAGTATTGTGCAATGAAAAGCTTCTTATTGGTTGACAGTATTGCTATTCTCGCTCTCATCCTCATTTTGGGTGTAAAAAGAGAAATCTGGATGGCCGCACTTCAGCAAAAACTTCTTTATTAGGCAAAGATAAAATCCAAAGTAGTGACATCTCATGCGATACAGCAAAACAGCGACATTAGCTTACGCGTTTCACGCCTCAAAGGCGCTTAGTCATAAAGAGCTATGACTAAGCGCCTTTGAGGCGTGAAACGCGTAAGCTACTGTCGCTGTTTTGCTGTATCGCATGAGATGTCACTACTTTGGATTTTATCTTTTGCCTAATAAAAAAGTTTTTGCTGAAGTGCGGCCATCCAGATTTCTCTTTTTCCTCTCTGTTGTGAGCAGAGCCTGCAACATCATGCTATTCCTGCCACAATTTTATGAATATTATATCTTATTAGCATGCAATGGTTCATAAAACATTGTTAAAAAAGGGAGAACAAATGTAATACGCTGTATACAGTGCATAGTATTGTGAGGGCAAAACAATTGTACCTGAGAATGGCATACACTAGAGATGTGGCTGCACAATAATTGTGTATTCTTTTTACATTTGTCTTATATTTTCTGGCAATGGGACCCTATACAAAGTTTTAAACACAAACCATTGATATTACCTTGTAAATTTTCGGGCATTAATCCGTACGCACAACAAATTCTGCCATTTGTAAATGTAAATGTTATGCCAAAAATGTTCTGCAAAAATAGACTTGCGCAAGTACCATCTCAAAGTTACATGGCTAGTTTGCACGTAATTAGCTCCTCTTTCTTCTTTATTAGTAATTGATAAATCAACAGTATTAGGGCACCATAATATGTCTATTGTTTTTTTCTTAGACAGGTACTTTAACAGAAGATGGGCTTGACTTGTGGGGCGTTGTTCCTTGCAGTGAAAGCAGGTAAGTTTTTTGTTTTGTTTTTTGTTTTTTAGAGGATAAGGTATGTTTAAAGGATTTAGGCTTTTTATACAGGTTAAAGTTGTTGTAAACCTCAGTCATTAAATTCGCTCTCCAAAACTCGGAGTGCCATTTCTCTCTGGTGCTTTGTTCTGACAAGTTTCCCTGACACATGAGATAAAATTTGTGATGGGGAGGGAGATAAGCACAAAGATTTTCTATTCAGAATACAGCTCTGCATGTTTCTTCATTCTAACTGCAGTTCTCCACTGTTTGTACTCCTCACAGATGCATAAGGATTGTATCACAAATCTGCACTTTTGCAGGGCTGTAGAAAAAGAAGACTGCAATTAAACAAGTAAAACCTATGAAGGAGGATTTGTTTAAACTCTGTGTATCAACTGAGGATATTTACTTCACTGGGTATATGTGAGGGTTTACAACCACTTTATTGCAGTTCCACATAATGATCCCATAAAAACAACCTCCTTTGGGTGGTTCAGTGGATAAAAGATAGATATCAGAGTGTGATTGTACGTCGTAAATGGGTTTCAATCAGAACAGACATCAGTCACTATTGGTGTACCACACAGCTATGTACTAGGTCATGTTCTAGGTCATAATCAGCAGTAGGAAAGAGGTCTTGATGCTGTGTCTACTTCTGAAGACCTCGCGTACAAAAAGATTTTTATAGGAATAAAAAGGTCTGATGGATAAAAAATCAGGGGAGACCACAGGAACCTAATATGTGCAGCGTTAAGCAAAACAAGGGAAAGGTGGAACATAGGTTGAGCAGGGCAGTATTTTTAATATGATGATCACAGGGGAATGACTTCAAACTAACAGCAAGAAAGTTCAAAGATAACCTTAGAAAGTTTTATTTTAAATAAATAAAGGCATAATGTATTTTATTTTTATTACAGGTACAGTAAAACCTTGGTTTGAGAGCGTTTTGCAATACAAGCAAAATGTTTTAATACATTTTGACTTGGTATACAAGCAATGTCTTGATATACAAGTAGCGTCATGTCACAACTGAGTATAAAATAGAAGAGAGGCGCCTCTAAGTGTAGCAATATGGTTACATTTAATGAAGGTACAACATTTAGCGACTCACATGGTTGATGATTAAAACAGGCACATCTAAGTATGCAGACATCTGAGTAAAGTTGTGCACATAGACCGTCCCTTGCACCGCCATCGACGTCATTCCTTCCACGCTGCACTCCACGAGCACTTCTAGCCTCGCTTTCAGATCACTCTACTACTGTGTAGTCTTCCCGGTCATGATTGCAGACTGACATCAGTGGTAGCCGGCGATGCAGAGGACGGTCTATGTGGACAACATTACCCAAGAGGCCTGCATACTTAGATGTGCCTGTTTTAATCATCAACCATGTGAGTTGCTAAATGTTGTACCTTCATTAAATGTAACCATATTGCTACACTTAGAATGCTTCTCTTTTATAGTCTGTAGTTCCTGCTGTATTTTATAATCTTTTTTTATAGACTATAAACTGAAGGACTTATGAATAAATGGTTGTGGAACAAATCATCTGAGGTTCCATTATTTCTTATGGGGAAATTTGCTTTGATATAAGAGTGCTTTGGATTACAAGCATGTTTCCAGAACTCATTATGCTCGCAATCCAAGGTTTTACTGTACTTATATAGCCCTGTCAAGCAGTCCCTGCCCTCAAGGGGCTTGCAATCTAAGGTCCCTAACTCACATTTACATATTAGAGTTAGTTTAGAGAGAATCCAATTACAGTGGATATAAAAATTCTACACACGCTTGTTAAAATGTCTGGTTTGTGTAATGTAAAAAAATGAGACACAGGTAAATCATTTCAGAACTTTTTCAACCCTTAATGTGACCTATAAACTGTACAACTCAGTTGAACAACAAGCTTAAATCTTTTAGGTGGAGGGAAGTAAAAATTAAAAAAAATAAAATAATATGGTTGCATAAGTGTACACACCCTTTAACTAATAATTTGCTGAAGCACCTTTTGATGTTATTACAGCATTCAGTCTTTTTGGGTATGAGTCTATCAGCATGGCACATCTTGACTTGGCAATATTTGCCCACTCTTCTTTTCAAAAACATTCCAAACCTGTCAGATTGCGAGGGTATCTCCTGTGCACAGCCCTCTTCAGATCACCCCACACATTTTCAATCAGATTCAGGTCTGGGCTCTGGCTGAGCCATTCCAAAACTTTAATCTCCTTCTGTTGAAGCCATTCCTTTGTTGATTTGGATGTATGCTTTGGGACGTTGTCATACTGAAAGATGAAATTCCTTTTCATGTTCAGCTTTCTTTCAGAAGCCTCAAGGTCTTGTGCCAATATCGACTGGTATTTGGAACTGGTCAATTCCCTCTACCTTGACTAAGGCCCCTGTTTCAGCTGAAGAAAAACAGCCCCAAAACATGATGCTGTCACCACCATGCTTCACTGTGGGTATGGTGTTCTTTTGGTGATGTGCAGTGTTGTTTTTGGGCCAAACATATCTTTTGGAATTATGGCCAAAAAGTTCAACCTTGGATTCTTCACATTTTCTTCACATTTTCCCACATGCTTTTGGGAGACTTCAGATGTGTTTTTTTGCAAAATTTAGCTGGACTTGAATGTTTTTCTTCTTAAGAAAAGGCGCACTCTACCCATAGCCCACACAAGAATATGGGAGATTGTTGTCACATGTACCAAACAGCCAGTACTTGCCAGATTCTTCTCTGCCAGATTCTTGCAGCTCTTTTAATGTTGCTGTAGGCCTCTTGGCAGCCTCCCTGACCATTTTTCTTCTCGTCTTTTCATAAATTTTGAAGTCTGAAGTCCAGCTCTTGGTAATGTCACTGTCGTGCCATGTTTTCTCCACTTGATGATGGCTGTCTTCACTATGTTCCATGGTATAGCTAATACCATGGAAATTCTTTTGTACCCTTCGCCTGACTGATGCCTTTTAACAATAAGATCCCTCTGATACTTTGGAAGCTCTCTGTGGACCATGGCTTTTGCTGTAGGATGCGACTAAGAAAATGTCAGGAAAAAACCTACTAGAACAGCTGAACTTTAACAGAGGCACTTTAAATGATGGCCTGTGTGTGCTGACTCTATGTAACATGAGTTTGAATGTGATTGCTTAATTCTGAACACAGCTACATCCACAGTTATAAGAGTGTGTGCAAACTTATGCAACCATATTATTTTGTTTTTTTATTTTTACTCTTCCCCTCTAAAATATTTCAGTTTGTTTTTCAACTGAGTTGCACAGTGTATGGGTCACAAAAAAAGTTCAGAAATGATTTATCTTTGTCTGATTTTTTTACATCACAGAAACTTGACATTTTTAACAGGGGTGTGTAGACCTTTTATATCCACTGTATATTTGGAGAGTGAGAAGAAACCAGAGTACACCCATGCAGGCACAAGGAGAACATGCAAACTCCAGACAGGTAGTGTCGTGGTTGGGATTCAAACCAGTGACCCAAGTGCTGCTAGGGGGAAGTGTTAACCACTTAGCCACTGTGCTGCCCCACTGTACTGTACTGTAAAAAAACAAAATGTCTACCTTCTGCATCTGATAAACCTTTTTGCTTAGATTTCAGAAAGTTCACATGTTTACAAGTGGTAATACTTTGTCCTGGAGTCCACTTCTAGGGGCAATGGCCTGTTGTCACTCACTGATTATTCTTGATGGGAAGATTCAAGGTGATCCTCTGGATCTGAAAATGTTTGAAGGAACAAGCTGGGTAAGAGTGTTGAAAAATGCTTAAAATGGATATATTTTTTCTATGTCAACAATGATTAAATGCTCAGACATGACATATCATTTTGATGATGTGCTAGAATTACTTTGATTTGTTTTACAATTTACAATTTAAATTTTTTTTGCAGGCAATAGATGAGTCGTGCCAAGTTGACAGTTGTGAGGAGGTTACAAAAAATCACTATCTTGTTGTAAAACCACAACAAACTATGAGTTCAGTAAGTAATATACAGTAATGCATTAAACAATGTAGGGTCTGTACCTTGTATATCTATCTGGCTTCAAACCAATTTGGCCCAAATGAACTATTTGAAGTGGAACCTGGAGTTCAAGTGTTACTAAACCCACAACAGTAAAATCAGTTTGTATATGCAGTAAAGCATGCATTCTATACTCACGCATTGTGTAAAAAGGCTGTTTGATCCCGTCTTCTCCGATCCTCCCCTTCTTCCACTGTCCCCATTCCATCTCCTAATAAATCAGAGCCTTGGGGCAAGCTGCACATGCTCAGTTTGGTGTGTATTGCTAGAGAGGTTTTTTTTTTTTATTTCTTGGGAGAGTGCATGTGATCAGTAAGGATGAGCTGAACACCCCCCAGTTCAGTTCGCACCAGAAAATCCGAACAGGCACAAAATTCAGACGAACAAACGAACACCATTAAAGTCCATGGGACACGAACATGAAAAATCAAAAGTGCTAATTTTAAAGGCTTGTATGCATGTTATTATAAAAAGTGTTTGGGGACCTGGGTCCTGCCCCAGGGGACATGTATCAATGCAAAATAAAGTTTTAAAAACAGCCGTTTTTCCGGGAGAAGTGATTTTAATAATGCTTAAAGTGAAATAATAATTAAATATTCCTTTAAATATTGTGCCTGGGGGGTGTCAATTGTATTTTCCCATGTTTAGAACAGTACCACAGCAAAATGACATTTCTAAAGGAAAAAAGTCATTTAAAAATGTTTGCAGTTGTAATTAATTGTCGGGTCTCTGCAATATAGATAAAACTCATTGAAAAAAACGGCATGGGTCTGGTATGAATATTAAGGGGAACCCCGAACCAAAAATTAAAAAACAATTGCCTGGGGGCCTCCACAAAATCCATACCAGGCCCTTCAGGTCTGGTATAGAAATTAAGGGAACCCTGCTCTAAAATAAAGAAAAATGGCGTAGGGTCCCCCAAAATCCATACCAGACCCTTATCCGAGCATGTAACCTGACAGACCGCAGGAAAAGAGAGGGGGATGAGGGAGCGCCCCCCTGAACCGTACCAGGCCACATGCCCTCAACATGGGGAGGGTGCTTTGGAGTAGCCCCCCAAAGCACCTTGTCCCCATGTTGATGGGGACAAGGGCCTCATCCCCACAAGCCTTGCCCAGTGGTTGTGGTGGTATGCGGGTGGTGGGCTTATCGGTATCTGGAAGCCCCCTTTAACAAGGAGGGCCCCAGATCCCGCCCCCCCCCCCCCCCCTATGTGAATTGGTAAGGGGTACAATGTAATCCTATCATTTCACAAAACAAAGTATCAAAAATAGTAAAAGACAGGAGACACTTAGGGACAAGTCTTTTATTAAAAGATAAAAAAATAAAAATGTCCCGTGACGTAAACGGGTGACCCCGCCTTCCTCTGACGTCACAAGGTGTCAGAGGGAGGGTCTTGGTCACCCGTTACCTCGGCTATATAAGAGCTGTTACAAGAAGAATTGTCACTCAGCAGGAGCCTCCCATGGAGGCGGAGCTGTTGCATTTTTTTTTTTTTCTTTTTTCGGGCAGAGTGATAGAAGATGAATGGACATTGCGGGACATTTTTCTTTTTTTTTATGTTGAGGGCATGTGGCCTGGTACGGTTCAGGAGGGGGGGGGGCTCTCTCATTCCCCCTCTTTTCATGTGGCCTGCCTGGTTGCGTGCTCAGATAAGGGTCTGGTATGGATTTTAGGGGGGACCCCTATGCCATTTTTTTTAATTTTGGAGCAAGGTTCCCCTTAATTTCAATACCAGACCTGAAGGACCTGGTATCGATTTTAGGAGGACCCCCACTCAATTTTTTTTTTTAAATTTTTGGTTCGGGGTTAATATTCATACCAGACCCAAAGAGCCTGGTAATGGACTGGGGGGAACCCATGCCGTTTTTTTCAATGAGTTTTATCTATATTGCCGAGACCCGACAATTCATTAAAGCCGCGATTAGTTTTAAATTACTTTTTTTCCTTTAGAAATGTCATTTTGCTGTGGTATTTTTCTAAACATGGGAAAAATAAACCACTTTACAGGCATACTATAGACACCCCCCCAGGCATGATATTTAAAGGAATATTTCATTTTTATTATTTCACTTTCACACATTATTAAAATAACTGCTTTTGAAAAAAAAATGTATTTTTTAAAACTTTTTTTTGCATTGATACATGTCTCCTGGGACAAACATTTTTAAAGCCTTTAAAATTAGCACTTTTGATTTTTCATGTTAGTGTCCTATTGACTTTAATGGTATTCCGCGGCTTTCAAATTTCCCACATATTGTTCAGTGTTCGCTGAACATCCGAACAACCAAAGTTCGGCCCAAACTTATGCTCGGGCCGAACCGGTCGCCCATCCCTAGTGATCAGCACAGGGCCAATCAGCATTGTCCAGACAGAGGGTCAGGGGTACTGTATCCTGCTGGACACTGATAGAAGTCAAAAGACTTCTATATACTGCTGAAATGAAATGGTATTTATCAGTTTATATTTACTAAAATAATTGCATTTCCATGTTCTGTGTACTGTGGGAGACGACATACAGTGGTGTGAAAAAGTGTTTGCCCCCTTCCTCATTTCCTGTTCCTTTGCATGTTTGTCACACTTAAGTGTTTCGGAACATCAAACCAATTTAAACAATAGTCAAGGACAACACAAGTAAACACAAAATGCAATTTGTAAATGAAGGTGTTTATTATTAAAGGTGAAAAAAAATCCAAACCATCATGGCCCTGTGTGAAAAAAGTGATTGCCCCCTAAACCTAATAACTGGTTGGGTCACCCTTAGCAGCAACAACTGCAACCAAGCGTTTGCGATAACGTGCAATGAGGCTTTTACAGCGTCCTGGAGGAATTTTGGCCCACTCATCTTTGCAGAATTGTCCTAATTCAGTTACATTAGAGGGTTTTCGAGCATGAACGGCCTTTTTAAGGTCATACCACAACATCTCAATAGGATTCAGGTCAGGACTTTGGCTAGGCCACTCCAAAGTCTTCATTTTGTTTTTCTTCAGCCATTCGGTGGTGGACTTGCTGGTGTGTTTAGGATCATTGTCCTGCTGCAGAACCCAAGTTCGTTTCAGCTTGAGTACAGGAACAGATGGTCGGACATTCTCCTTCAGGATCTCTTGGTAGACAGCAGAATTCATAGTTCCTTTTATCACGGCAAGTCTTCCAGGTCCTGAAGCAGCAAAACAGCCCCAGACCATCACACTACCACCACCATATTTTACTGTTGGTATAATGTTCTTTTTCTGAAATGCCAGATATACTTGGACACACACCTTCCAAAGAGTTCCACTTTTGTCTCATCGGTCCACAGAATGTTGTCCCAAAAGTCTTGGGGATCATCAAGATGTGTTGTGGAGAAATTGAGACGAGCTTTGATGTTCTTTTTGCTCAGCAGTGGTTTTCTCCTTGGAACTCTGCCATGCAGGCCATTTTTGCCCAGTCTTTTCCTGATGGTGGAGGCATGAACGCTGACCTTAACTGAGGCAAGTGAGGCCTGCAGTTCCTTGGACGTTGTTGTGGGGTCTTTTGTGACCTCTTGGATGAGTCGTCGCTGCGCTCTTGGGGTAATTTTGGGCGGCCGGCCACTCCTGGGAAGGTTCACCACTGTTCCATGTCTTCGCCATTTGTGGATAATGGCTCTCACTGTGGTTCGCTGGATTCCCAAAGCTTTGGAAATGGCTTTATAACCCTTTCCAGACTGATAGATCTCAATTACTTTCTTTCTCAATTGTTCCTGAATTTCTTTGGGTCTCGGCATGATGTGTAGCTTTTAAGGATCTTCTGGTGGACCTTACTGTGTCAAGCAGCTCCTATTTAAGTGATGCCTTGATTGTGAACAGGTGTGGCAATAATCAGGCCTGGGTGTGGCTAGAGAAATTGAACTCAGGTGTGGACAACCACAGTTATAGTATGTTTTAACAAGGGGGGCAATCACTTTTTCACACAGGGCCATGATGGTTTGGATTTTTTTTCACCTTTAATAATAAACCCCTTCATTTACAAATTGCATTTTGTGTTTACTTGTGTTGTCCTTGACTATTGTTTAAATTGGTTTGATGTTCCAAAACACTTAAGTGTGACAAACATGCAAAGGAACAGGAAATGAGGAAGGGGGCAAACACTTTTTCACACCACTGTATAGTGAATGCAGAGTCCTAGGTTTAGTAACACTTAAAGCAGGGATCAGTCGAGATTTGAACCATGTATGAGCAGGCTGATTGCACTAAAATTGTTCAATCGATCTTGGGTACAACCAGCATGTCAGATCACTGTGTGTTCCTCTGGCAGGGACAGCTCCAAACCGCACCCTACCCCCCTGCCAGGAGAACACAGTAGCTCCGCGGGAGGGATTCTCCCATCAACACTGACTGTGTTAATGGGGGAGTCGGTGATTTTCTTTCACGCAACCATGGGAAAATCTATGGCTGGCTTTAGGCTTTCAGTTGGACATCAGTTTCAGATGCTTCTGAGATCTTCAAGATTCACTGACAGGTAAATGTACTGTACAGTTTGAAGGAAGAAGGGAAAGGGGAGACATGTTGGAAACCTTTAAATACATTAAGGGGGTGAATAGGGTTCAGAGGGGCAGTATTTTCAACATGAAATCAAGATCAAGAACACCAGGAAAAGACCTCAAACTACCAGATGAAAAGTTCTAAACTAATTTTATAAAGTATTATTTTACTGAAAGAGTAGCCGATGCTTGGAATAGACTTCTAGCAGATATAGTGACACAGTCAACAGTAAGTGGATTCAAACATGCTTTGGACAAACATACATCTATACTAAAAATTGGGGCAGATTTGATGGTCCACTTAGTCATTTTTCTGACTACACTCTAATTTTCACTGTAATCAAACTGTAAAATTAAAAAGAACTGTAGCGCTGAAAAAAATTGGTGGTATTAAACGAAAAAGTTCATAAAATATATACTGATTAAAATCAAGTCCATCAATATTGCACATAAGGCTGAAGAGAAGAAGGGGGGGCCGTCACCAACACCCAATAAAACTGACTCTTACCGCCAGTGCGTTCAATACACACAATGAACAGATTAAATCAGATCCTCGTATCCTCCCATTCATCAGACGATCGGCTTAATTAAAGTAAGGAATGTCTCCTCCATTGACCCATCAGATGCTAATAACCAAATCTCAGCAATAAACTTGACCAAAGAATATGCTTTCAATGGTATCGCACAGCAGCCACATAAATGGAATACAAGAAAAAATATTTCTCATTGTGCAGACATCCGAATCAGGGTGAATTTATTTAATAATAGATAATCATATGAACTCACATGTAAAAAACGTATAAAATGCAGACAATAGGAAAGCGTCCAGCGCTTCCTACCTACGAGATGGCGGCCACTCCTCCGTCCACAACGCTACGTCACTCATCCCTGGTGCTGCCCGAAGTTTCGTCAAAACGTGCGTCTTCAATAAAACTGTATTTGATCATGACTACTGTTGTGATATCATTTTTTATACATGCATTTTGCTTTCATCGCAGCTTCCAGTAGATGGCCTTACCATCCTACAACAGTTTCCATTCTCCTCCAGCCTCCAGCGCATGTCTGTAGTATCTCAGGTTATCGAAAGTGGGGAACATATGGTTTTTCTGAAAGGGGCCCCGGAAATGGTGATAAGGTTTTGCCATCCAGAATCAGGTATAGAGAATCAGGTCTATAGAATAAAGCATCACCTAAGGATATTGAGATATTTAGTAATATATACCAATGCACATTGCCTTGAGTTTCTGGTAGGGTCAGGATTTCAACTGATAATCCTCCTTTTTATGTTCACCTGGATATATGTCAGGTTTCAGCATAGATAGGCTGCACTATAAAATCCCCATGATTTTGCACATTTAGTTCTTAGTAACTACTAATATTTTCAAAAAATTCATTAAAAATGGACAAATGTTTACATTTTAGCTTTATGAACAGTCATAATACAGTTTAATGGGGTATCTTTACTAAGTGATTTGGTTTCACATTAGGCTGCGTTTATCTGTAAGATATTAAATGCAGTATGATTTATATGAAAATGTAATGTAAAATATGTTAGGCAAAATTTGACATTGCATATTACCTTTAGTCTACGGTAACTTTGGCATTTTGAAGATTAACACACATTTCATAATTTCTGTGTTATCTGAAGGGAAGAAAAACATGCTAACATATGTATGGTATACAAGCTTGCAAGTTCAATGTGGTTTAAAGGACAGCATTAAAAATACACAATTGCTTTAAATAACACCCTTGCAGGATGCCCTAATTTCACTGCTTTATGACCGCCCCATAGCAGATTTACATAAGTGATTCTGCAGTTGTGGGTTTTGGGCGCAAGCACGTGTCGGCGGCGGCTTACTCCCACTGTGAATTTACACAGTGGGAGCCGATCAGCGGGTCCTCCGGCCCCGATGTTGCTGAAACCCACTGATCTTTCAGTACTCTGACAGAATGACAGTCTGCCTATGTAAAGAAGACAGACTGTCATTCTGTGAGTGCAGGAACATCGATCCATGTCTTCAAGAAGTAAAAGCACCTCCCCCACAGTTAGTAACCACTCCCTAGGCACACATTTAAACCTTTGATCGCCCCTGATGTTAACCCCTTCCCTGCCAGTGTCATTAGTACAGTGACCGTGCATATTTTTAGCACTGATCACTGTAATAATGTCACTGGTCCCCAAAAAAGTGTCAAAAGTGTCAGTTAGGTGTCCGATTTGTCCGCCGCAATATCGCAGTCCCGCTATAAGTCGCTGATCGCTGCCATTTCTAGTAAAAATATATAAAGCAATAAATAAAAAGATTCTATAGTTAGTAGACGCTGTAACTTTTGCACGAACAAATCAATATACGCCTCTTGGGATTTTTTTTGTACCAAAAATATATAGCAGAATACATAATGGCCTAAATTCATGAAGACATTTTTTAAAAAAATTATTGGATATTGTTTTTTTTTTTTCAAAATTGTCGGTCATTTTTTGTTTCTAGTGCAAAAAATAAAAACCACAGAGGTGATAAAATACCACCAAAAGAAAGCTATATTTGTGGGGAAAAAAGTACATACATGTTATTTGGGTACAGTGTCACTTGACCTCGCAATTATCAGTTAAAACAACGCAGTGCCGTATCGCAAAAAATGGGCTGGTCAGGAAGGGGGGGGGGGTGGTAAACCTTCCGGGGCTGAAGTGGAGCACTTATACATTGTACTTCCAAAAATATTATATAGATGTTGTGGTCTACTCATTTACAAAAAAAAATAATCAAAAATCAAATAATCAGACAGAAATTGTTAACAAAGTATTTTACAAAAAATATAACCAAATAAACAATGTCCCATGATGCCCATCAGTTTGTTTACAATGTGGAAAAGTAAGGCAGACTGTAAGTCGGCAGTTAGTGGCAGTAGTGATACTGCCATTAAATGAATGATTTCTGGATGCAGAGGACAGAGGTTTGGACATGTGGGTGAATTGGCCAAATCTTTCCACTTAGTTTGCCCCTTTTGGTGAACTGCAAACAAGCTGGGTTTGGGTTAAGCTCATGGTCGATCTAAACTCAAAGCTCATCACTACACTGTAAAGGGGAGGGTTCCCTTTTTGTAATAGAAATGTAATAGAAAAAAAAAACATTGAAGTGTTGAACCAGTAAACCAGTATTAAAACAGAGATTCAACATTTTAAATAGACATAAATATTAACGATTTCTAAGAAGCACCTTAATATACACAGTTATGCATTATAAACAAGGAAATAGTTGTAACGTTGTTAAGCAAAAAAATTGGGAAATTCTGGATGAATTTCAGAATTAATCCACATTCACTAAGTGATAAATACAGGACGAACAGTACGCTAAAGCAATCTTCTCATTGAAGAACATATGTGGGTGAATATGGGCTAATGCTGTTTGATTCTGTTTTTACCCAGCTAATGTAAAGTGAAACTCTCTTGATAATAAGTGAAAATAACTATGATAAATATACAGAATGAACAAATTCAAATATATTCACACACAATAGGTTAGGTAAATTGATCATCAAATCAATGATAAATTGATTATTTCATTTTCTAATTTGTAAAGTCAGAGGTTACTATATACTGTAGTTCTGTAAAACACTGTAGTTAGTTTCTAAAAATGAGAAGGTGAATTACCGGTATCTAGGTTGTATTAAATTATATGTCAACTATGCAAATACATCATAAATGACATTGGAAAAGTTATAATTGGAAACAGTTACCTTATGGGTTTTGTGCTGACAGTACAGTAGTATGTGAAGAAGTAAAGTAAATAACAACTACTTTATATAATTCTGTCTTCAGTTCCTGAGGATTTCTATGATGAACTCCAGCAATACACTTTGCAGGGTTTCAGAGTTATTGGCCTGGCGTATAAGAAAATACAACAAACTAAAGATCTGAGCACAGAGAGTTACACAAGGTAAGACATTTTGAAATTGTACACATTTATTGTTAGTCTGTTATTGCTATGTAATGTTTTACGTAAAAGTTTGGGATTATTTAAAAAAAATGTAAATAAATAAATAAATAAATAAATAATATATATATATATATATATATATATATATATATATATATATATATATATATATCAGTCCGATGCTGCATCTTTCCCCCGCCGCCTCTAAGACAGAGGACTGAGCGATCAAACACATCTGAGCGCCACAAACCAAAAACGCTATTTAATACATTGTTTATATTCATCGCAAACTCCTCTCTCCATGCTTTAGTTTGCTGATAAATAATTATGAACCCCCCCCCTTACTTTTCTGGTCATGGCCATCTTAAGTAGGGGAAAATGATTCATGTATCATTTACTTCCTGGAACCCATCTGCCCTTAGAAGCAGCTGAAGAAATTTGAAAAACAAGCAAATATTAAATATTTTTCTGTATATTTACTAATGCTAGCAGCATAAGGATTACAAATAGTCAATGTTGATCGAGAGAGTGAAATTCCACTTTAATCTCTGTGCAATTCTCTTCAGTAGCAGCATTCAAGTTGAGTATTTTCAATTTTATTGACATTGGCTGATGTTTTAATGTATATAAATATATTTTTGATAAAAAAATAATTTGTCTTTTTTTTTTTTTTTTTACAAGAGAAGAGGTAGAGTGTGACCTTCTCTTCATCGGACTTCTGATATTAGAAAATCGTTTAAAACCCGAGACAGTTCCTGTATTATGTGAGATGAACAATGCCTTAATCAGGACTGTGATGATCACAGGTATATGCAGTATTGCGTCTCTCTAGATTTAACACAACCAATCGGTTAGCAATAAATTAAATCTAAAATGTAATTCCTTGTGGTAACAACATATTATTCCTTTTCTGAAGATGTTTAAAGCTGTATTTATTTCCTCTTGAACTCTTTTCAAAAGTGTTTCTGATGTTCAGTGCATATATGTGTTAGGTAAATAGAATTAGTGTTATAAATATTAAAGTATTAATAAACCCAAAAAATGAAAACCATCATTCTGCCATCCCTGCACAGCCCCCCAGAGTTCGGGCAGGAAAGAGGAGCGAGTGGTCATGTGACCACCTATAAAAAAAATCTAAAATAATATATTTACAGTGTTGTTTTATAGTTTCCACCTAGGGGGAATGTTGAGAGAATGTGTAAGCTTTGCAATTATATACTGTATTTACTGTATTTTTTTAACTCCCCCAGTATAGTTGGGGAGGTGTAGCAGTGGCTTTAAATTCCTAATCCCAGGCTTCCTAGGTCTGGATAGTGTTGTTGTCATGAGTCAGGATAGTAAAACAGATAGTTTTAGTATACAGGGTAAAAAAGTACACATTCCACTTTTAAACAGAATTGAAAGATCAGCCCATGACCAGGACCAGGACAAGGGGTGGGCAGGAGGGGCGGCTGCCCTGGGCGCAATGATTTATTGCAGGGATGGGGGCACCCTGACCCTAACCCTAGGGGAAGGGGTTGCAGTTTGACAACTTTGCCCTGGGCGCTGGATGACCTTGTCCCGGCCCTGCCCATGACCACACAACCTCACAGACAGACAGAGATTTGCAGAATGACAAACTGCTTACCTTACTTACTTGAAGTGATATTTAACCCTTGGTTTTTTTAAGCACCATCAGTGTATGTAAACCTTCTCCTATACCCAGTGGAGTGAACTGCCTCAGATGATACACAGATGTGAAACAAATCTCTCTACATAAGTTTTACATGCATATCTGCTGTCTTCAGCCTGCTATATTCTTTAGAATTCTTACATTGTGTTAGAGATTTTACTTCCTTATTCAGCAGTAGGAGTGTAGTCTTGGTTTACACTGTGTGACAGCTGATTGGAGAAAAGCCCCCACACACTCCACATAGGCAGAAGAACAAAGATACTTTCAGAGCTGTGCTGTGATAAGACAAGCTCTCTGGTAATCTATTTAAAGCACCCCCCCCCCCCCTGCCCCAACACAAATTTCAGGCTGGTTTTATCTCCTGTCTCTGAGAACTTGTCAGAAGTTATCATGCTGATAACCAAGGAATGAAACAGCAGAAAGACACAGGACTCAGAGCTTTGGAGAGAGATAAGTAAACACTACAGATAGATGTGCCTAGGTCAAATTTCATGAAATTGGGTTTACATCCACTTTAAAATCACTTACTGAGTATGCAGCTTTTTCATCTTTAACCACTTGCCGACCGCTGCATGCTGATATACGTCAGTACAATGGCAATAATGTCACAGTCACAATAAAAATCACAGATTACTAATAAAAAAAATGAATAATAAAAATCCCATAAAACTATCCCCTATTTTGTAGGCGCTATAACTTTTGCGCAAACCAATCAATATACACTTTTTTACAAAAAATATGTAGAAGAATACATATCGGCCTAAACTGAGGAAAAAAATATGTATTTTTATTTATTTTTTTGGGGGGGATAATTATTATAGCAAAAAGTAAAAAATATTGCTTTTTTTTCAAAATTGACGCTCTTTTTTTTGTTTATAGCGCAAAAAATAAAAAACGTGATCAAATACCACCAAAAGAAATCTCTATTTGTGAGAAAAAAAGGATGTAAATTTTGTTTGGATGCAACGTCGCACGACCGCGCAATTGTCAGTTAAAACGATGCAGTGCCGTATCATAAAAAGTGCTCTGGTCAGGAAGAGGGTAAAATCTTCTGGGGCTGAAGCATTTAAAATTCTTGCCTATGTTTCAGTTGGTTGGATTCATGACTGGTTTCCTGTTTCAGGGCGGCTCCTTTAATACGTAGCATCCTATAGAACAGGGGTCTCCAAACTTTCTGAAGAAAGGGCCAGTTTATTGTCCTTTAGACTTTAGACTTTAGAGGGGTCGGATTGTGGCCAGCAGGAAAGGAAATATTCCTGGCATTAGTGGGCGTAAACATCATTACATTTGGTATTAGGGGAAGGAAAAGTGCTCCATCGTTGGTATCATTGGGAGAAATTTTGCCCCATTATTGGTGTCAAGTGGCAGAATTGTGTCTCGTATCAGTGGGAGGAATAGTGCCCCGAGGGCCGGATAAAACAAGCAAAGGGTCACATCTGGTCCCTGTTCCTCAGTTTGGAGACCACTGCTATAGAACCACCCTGGAATGCAATGACTAGATTTGTGTCTCCCTACACTGTGTGCCTCAATAGAAACACACAGCCCTATAGCCCAATATGGAAAGGCACTCCCTTGCTCCTCCTTCTGCAGTCAAAAGTGAAAGGGTACTTGAAAGGGCACTGTTAGATTAACCAATACATTAGGGAGTGGGCAGGACTGGATGCAGCCAGCTGTTGATTGTTAAACAACAATCTTATGAATCAGGAAAAAACAATGCTGATAGAACCTGCAACTTTTTTTTTTTTTTCCGCTGTATTGCAAGATGGTAAAGCCTACATGAGGGACAATGCTGCTTTAAAATCAGGGGCAGTGTAGCAGGGTTGTCCAGGAAGTTACATTAGGTGGTTGTCACTGGCAGTATTTGTGACACTTTGTAGGGGGACTAAGAAAAAGGGTAAGCGCAGATGCACTTACAGTTGTGTGTTGCAGCACATATTTTATTAATGGGAGGCCAGTGCAAAATCTGGTGCAGCTGTGCATAGTAACCAATCAGCTTCCAGGTTGTATTGTCAAAGCTTAATTGAACAAGCTGAAGTTAGAAGCCGATTGGCTATCATGCACAGCTGCACCAGATTTTTGCACTCTCTAGTTTTAGTAAATCAACCCTATAGTTATACTTTAACATTTTGTTCAAACATCATAACTACTACTTTACGTTACATACTCTGGCAAAGTACATAATACAATTTTCGGTTTTAAATTATGAAGGAAACATCTTTCATTATACCCAGCTGTAACTACTTTGTGAGATTTTATTCATTTTTTTAGCTAAAAATGAGAGATAGGCTGCTTTCACACTGGGGCGTCAGTGGTAAAGCGCTGATATTTTTAGCAGCACTTTACTCTCGTTTTAGCGGTGCTTTTCGGCCGCTGGCGGGGCGATTTTAATTGATTTCAATGGGCAGGGGTGCTTTAGGAGCGGTGTGTACACCGATTCTACAGTGCTGCAAAGATGCTGCTTGTGGGACTTTTTTTACCGTCCTGCAAGCGCACCAAAATATAGGCATGGTTCAATCACATGTAGTGGGATTGTAGTGTGTTTTATAGTTTTTAACTTTCACTATCAGTTAGCGACCTACAATGAACCATTTTTGTTACTTGTGTAGTGCCGACACTTTTGCAAAGTGTGCGCTATTCATTGTAAATTTTGTTTTTTCCCAAAACTGTAATGGAGTTTTGGGGTTAATTGTTCTAGGTTGCACTTTGGCATCAGTTTGGCTGGGCTGTACTGGAATTCTGCCTGGTCATAGGTGAGGTGAGCACCTGTGACCGGCTGAGAGCGCAGTCTGGTTGGACGCATTGGGTGCCAATCTTTTTCGGAGCCAATCAGTGGGCACGTCTGGCCCCGCTGTGTATTCCGGAAAGGGGTACTGAAGTCACGTGATAGGGGTTTGTGCTTTTTGTTCTGGTTCCGGTCTGGACCAGCCCTGTGAGGGGTCTCGGTCCAGAGTGTCTGCTGACCCCATAGGCCTGGTAATACTGACCAGCCCCAGAGGCCCTTATGGTCTGGGATGGGGATCCATCCGTTTCCGAGCCTCGGAACTGGCTAATTCGAGGCGCAGTAACTGAAGGAGGATTCTGAAGTGTCCGGGTGTCCTCTCAGGATTGGAGAGGCACAGCAACTCGACAAGCGACCAGGGCAGGACTCTTCGTAGGAGGGCCACGCATGAGGAGGAGGTAACCGGCAAGCCCAGAAATCCATAGCCGCCCTACAATGGGGGTTGGCGCTACACTAGTCTCTCTTTAGCATCCAGAAAAGTGAATGGTTGCTTTTTAATAAATCATTTATCATATTGTTTTTGCTCTTTCCACTGATTTACTGTGTATGATGTTTTATTTTAAATATAATACCATATTCTAAAACCAAATAATATCATATTTCTGGCATAGGTGATAATCTTCAAACAGCAATTACTGTAGCACGAAATTCTGGCATTGTACAAAAGAATGTTAAGGTTATTCTAATTGAAGCACGTGAGGCAACGAAAGACTATCCTGCCTCCATTACATGGAAACAAATGGAAGGTCGTAATGGCGAAAGCATTGAAATAACAGTAAGATATTTAAAATTTTTCTTAAAAAATGACAGAACAGCAAAACAGACATATTATATGCATTTAAAAGTATGGGGTTGATTTACTAAAAGGCAAATAGGTGGTTCGCTTTTCAAGGGGATTTTCCTCCGGCTTAGTGAATGTGAGGAAGCTCTGCTGACTGTGCAAGCTAATTTTTTAAAATGTCTTTTATTTTAATTGCACATGATTGGGTATTCTTTGCAAAGTCAATTTTTCAATACATTCACTAAGCTAGGGGGAAATTTCCTTACAAAGTGAAATTCCCTTGCAAAGTGAACATTCTATTTACTTTAAATCAAGCCCTACGACTTTTAATCATGACATACTTTTTATATCACATGGTGATTTTTTAATATGCGCTAAGCCCCAAGGCAATAACAAAAAAATGTATCTTCTAATATATTGCATAATAATACATTTATGATTGGGATGTGTCTTGCTTAATGCCATATGCAATTGTAATTTATTTTATTACAGGCAGTGTCAGGTTGATATGATAATAGCAGTATATGAGAAAAAGGGAGGGGTTTTAATTATAGGTGTCGTCAACATGCCTGATCTTAACTGGAGTTTCCAAATTGCGCTTACAAGAAGGAGCAGATATATGTTGGAGGCTTTGAATGAGGTTTCTCTGATACAGTTAGTAAAAGATCAACCGAAGGAGACCATATTCTGTACCTGGTGCTGACAAATAGGAATCAATTATCTGATGATAAAGTAGGAGAGCTTGTCTTTGGCTTGATATTTGAACAAACACTGAAAATTCATATACAAAAACAAAAGTTCTTGATTTCAAAAAGACACATTTTCCTGGAATGGGTGACTTTCTCTTCTTTACTCTACAGGAGCCAATAATCAGTGGGCACTTAAAGTCTACCATCTGAGGCAACTAGTTTATATGTCAGTCAATATAGTAAGGATGGCCATAGACAGGGCAAATTTCTTTAATGCAACCATGGGTTGGAGAAAAGAAATTTGCACGATTCCCCCATCAACACAAACCGTGCTGACAGTGGAATCCCTCCTTTGAGCAACGGTCTGTTCCTGGGGGGGGGGGGGGGCAGGGGAAGCCGTCCCCGCCAACAGAAGACAGTGATTTATGCTAGCGGCTATAGCAGCTGCTAAGGATAATCGCACAAAACCCCCTAACTAATGAATTATGGACTTTACCGGTACTACTAAAGTATTATAAAATTATCAAATGTTTATTAGTACTAAGAATACAAGTGGTATAGACAATAACAGAGTTGATATGAACATTCACAAGTAAAACTATATGATACTGTTTGATAGTTTCCTCATCATCCCTGCTGTGATTGGGTGATGGGTTGCTTGCTTTGACTTTGACATGTTTTACAGGTCTCTGCCCACTTCATCAGGAAGAAATATCTACAGCCAAGCTCTATAACAATGAAGAGATACACATTTATCAGTTAAACTCCCAATTTTTGGGATAAGAGCTCAACATACCTATCATATATGTATAGAAAAACATGCATACGCAAATTGTGCCCCTTGACATTGAGCCCTATCATTCTATACAGTCTGTGGACATGGGACTCCGTTAGGTACTCTGGTAACCTGAGATCCCCTTTTTTGCCCCTTCTGCTGATTATTGATAATCCCCTTTTCCCCCCGAGTTTAGACCATCCTCTCTCCTTCTCCTGGTGGACCACCCACAGTTTTACGAGGATGCATTATTTTCTAACCACCCGATTGCTTAAATCCTGGGAGGCACTCTGGGAGACACATGAAATCCCACTGCGGGAAACTTACCATTATTTGCACTTGCGACATTGGATCTCGACTCTTTGTCATGCTTCCACCTACCCATATCATAAGACGTCTTTCGAGGACATTTGTTAGCACTCGCTGGGGTCTCCTGGCCTAATTTTGCCACTCTATGCCTCTTTCCTATGTGACTCAGTGGGAGCAAGATCCTGGTTCCTTCATTGAGAGGGAGGATTGGAGGAAGGCCTGGAAGATAGTGGCAAAATGTTCCTTCAACACCACAACCCTTGAAGCCGCCTATAAAGTTCTCCTGTGGTGGTACTGGGTCCCGGCTTGGATTGCTCATGCCTATCCTGATATGAAAAAAAGGATGTTTGATATGTCCGCCCACTATATATCGAAACACCTCTCTGCTCCTTTATGGATATAGGATTTCCTGCGATTATATACTTGGGGATATTATCACATATATATTTTAAAAGAAAAATAAATATATGTATATGTATAAAACCACCCGCAAAGTATAAATATGCGTGTAAACAGTGTTTAAATAAATAAATAAATATAAACACTCTCTAAAAGCAGCTGCTTAGATAAAATACAGAATGGCAAAAGCACAATAAAAAACGAGAAATAAATATACTAAAACTCATTAAATTATTGTAGCAGCGCTTGGTGTTCAGATCAATAAGTCTGAACGCTAAGTGAAGTAAAATTCCAGCAATATTCCAGAGAAGTAGGGGGGAGAAAAAACACACAGTTCTATGTTGTTGTCATATATTCTGTTAGACCATCCAACGGCACACTTCACCACGTGCAATAGGTTCCCCTATGGGGATGCACTCACCAGATATAAAAACAATATAGGCATGTAATCTCCACCATCTCCACTCCTCCTCCACCTTAGCACTTATCCTCCACAACCTCTGGTCTCCAAATCACAGATGCCAGTCAGATCATGTTAAAAAAATGATATATCCACATAGTGTAATACTGCATAAACAATTTATTGAAAACCTCCCAAATGACAAATAAAAACAATAACCCCTATGTTATTGTGCGTACCAGAATCAAGAATAAATAGGGCAAATGTAAAACAGCACTCAGCCTGTCCCGTCTGTGTCCCCTTTCCCGGATCTAGATGAGCCCAGTTCCGCTTAGTATAGCAGTAGTTCTACTTTAACCACTTCAGCCCCAGAAGAATTTACCCCCTTCCTGACCAGAGCACTTTTTGTGATTCGGCACTGCGTCGCTTTAACTGACAATTGCGCGGCCGTGCGACGTGGCTCCCAAACAAAATTGACGTCCTTTTTTTTTTCCCTACAAATAGAGCCTTCTTATGGTTGTATTTGATCACCCCTGCAGTTTTTTTTTTTTGCGCTCTGTGCAGTCTGTTTTCTCCAAGATAACAATTTAACTTTAATGCTATGACCTTCATTGCCAACTTCTCAATTGGAATCAGATAATGGAAGTCTTTACCCAATGAAAGATTGCAGATGATCCAATCATACACACCTTTATATTAGTTTTCTCTGATCCTCTGCCCAGCAGCACCAAGTATAAGATACAGAGGAGCAGCAGTATTAGTCAGTCAACCTCTAGTGTATTGCATAGATCTGGATGAGTCTGGGAGCTCATGTCAGTCCAAGAGGATTCTTCAAGAAATTACAACCAGAGCCAACCGCCAGAAAAATGGCTAAGCAAAATGACATGAAATAACCACTTTGTGGCAAAGGAAATCCAATATCGCCAACATGAAGCCACTGAGAAGGGCTTCCAAACGTATGGTCCTCAGCCAAGTATTTATCTGCTTCCCCGGCCTTCCCGACCAACCGGGCCTTCTTCTATCTCCGCCCACAAAGCTCGTATATCCTCCCGTTCTACCCAAGGCTCTCAGAGAGCTTTGTGGGCGGAGATAGAAGAAGGCCCGGTTGGTCGGGAAGGCCGGGGAAGCAGATAAATACTTGGCTGAGGACCATACGTTTGGAAGCCCTTCTCAGTGGCTTCATGTTGGCGATATTGGATTTCCTTTGCCACAAAGTGGTTATTTCATGTCCTTTTGCTTAGCCATTTTTCTGGCAACAAGCAAGTATAATACATAAACAGTAACAGTTTAGCAATTAAGGCAAATGTAAACAGAGTACTCTACAATACAAGTGAGGACGTTGTATAAATACAGCAGGAAAATGCTGAGAGAAAATAGGCATAAGTGCACTTGTGGGGTAGGTATTTTTACAACTATGAACAGACTTGGGCCAGAGCCCATATTATCAGAAAGTGCAAACAAGGGGTAGTACTCTATGGAGCTGGAGACATATTGTTAGCCAAACAGGTTATAACAGAATGGAACATTACCATAGGGTTTGTGGAAGAAGGAAATTAAATAGGTTAGAGGGGTGAGCTTTAGTTAGAGTTTGGAAGAAGAGGGTCTAACAGTAAGTAGAGCAAGGAAGGGGGGGGGGGTCGGACGACACACGCGGAGCACTTTAATTAGTCTAGAGGTTTAGAGTAAATGTGGAGAATGATGGTTCCATTAAATGAGTATCGAATTCCTGTGGTAGGAAGTAGTTAATCCAAGGTTGCCACATTTTTAGGTGTCGGGGGATTCTGTCTAAGATGGTAGCTTCAATTTTGCTATCAATCATTGCTTGAGTAACCCTATTTTTGACTTCAACTATGTGCAGAGTCAGGCTTTTCCACGCTTTAGCAATAGTTTGCTTGGCAGCGGTGGTGAGTTGCAGTAGAAGGCGGATTTGTGCCTTTGTAAGGTGATTGGGGAACTTATTTAGTAGGGCTAGGATTGGATCAGGGGTAAGAGTTAGCGTGGAAATCATTTGGAATATTGTCGCCCAGAAGCGTTGTACTATGGGACATGTCCACCATATGTGCATATGAGTGCCTCTTTCACCACAATTTTGGAAGCAGTTAGGAGAGTATGATGGGAGGAACTTGGCGATCCTAGCTGGGACCAAGTACCATCTCATTAGGACCTTGTAGCTGGCTTCAAGTGCGACAATATTTTGAGATGATAGCTTAGTATTGGACCAGATGGTGGTCCAGTCATTTATATCTAGTTCCTTAGAGATGTCCCTGGACCATTGCTGGGCATAGGGTGGGAGAGCATCAGGAGTGGAGGTGAGGTAAGAGTAGAAATCAGATATGATGCCTGGGGCATGCGGGTCCGAGTCACACACCTTCTCAAATATTGATAAGGAGTCTAACTCAGAGGTAGAACCTATAACTGTCTGTAAAAAATGAACTATTTGTAGGTAACGAAAGCATTCCCTATGTGGAAGTTGTGCTTGGGATTGGAGGGTTGGGAACGTTTTTATAGCGTTACCTTTGGTTAAATTGCATATGCGACTCAGGCCCGCGCGCGCCCAGATTTGGAATGGGTCTGGTTCAGAAAAAGCTGGGTCATAACAGATATTTCATAATTCGTATAACTCAACTTGTGTATTTGATAGCGCCAATAATTATATTAAAGGTTTTCTTATATTCAACAACTAGGCAATTGACATTGAGCAGCACCATGAAAAGACTAACTACTGTTTTGCCATGACTGGGAACGCTTATCAAATCATAGGACAATATTTCTACAGCCTGCTTACAAAGGTATTTTTCAGTATAGGCCTAATTTGTTTCTGTATATAAACACATACGTATATACAAATAATGTGGGACTAATTTGATGGAAAATAATAAAACTAACATTACATTATTGTTTGAGTTATACAATAACACTTCATGTCTACTATTTCATTTCAAAATAGCTCTTATTAAATGGTGCCATTTTTGCAAGGATGTCCCCTGGACAGAAATCTAATCTCATAGAAGAATTTCAGAAAATGGAGTAAGTTCGAACCTATCATTTTTCTAGACATAGAAAGACTGTTGGATGCTTGTTTTCACTTGATGTTTTTAACCCCTTCCAGCCCAGCCCCAGCATTTCTTTAGGATCCGACCCAAGGATTGGAAGGATCGTGTAGAAATGAAAAAGTATTTATCTCCTACACTTAATGGAAATAATAATTATCAGAATAAAGCCCCATACACACGGTCGGATTTTCCGATGGATTCTGTCCTATCGGACAATGTTGTCGGAAATTCCGACCGTGTGTAGGCACCATCGGACAGTTTCCATCGGATTGTCCGACGGACAAAGTTCTATCTCCTGCTCTATAAATATTCCGACAACAAAGTCCGATCACACCAATTCCGATCGTGTGTAGCGAATTCCGACGAACAAAGTGCCACGCATGCTCAGATCACATTACAAGACCAAAGCTATTGGCTACTAGCCTCTACGTAGTCCTGTCGTAGGCAACAAACGTCACCACGTTCAGAATGATCAGATTTTCCGACAACTTTGTCCGACCGTGTGTATGCAACACCAGTGTCGGACTAAATCCATCGGACCAAATCCGATGGATTTGGTGGTCGGATTTTCCGACCGTGTGTATGGGGCTTAAGTGTAGCCACGTTTCTGCCCTATGCAGGCCTTAATCATAGCCCTGGCAGGTGGTAGTAACATCCAATTTAAAAACTCTCCCACCAATCCATGTATGCCATACCAGGTGCAGAATGAATGCAGACACGTTTTCATGTGGGTGTTGATTGATTCATTTTGCACCTGGTATGGCATACGTGGATTAATGGGAGAGTTTTTAAATTGGATGGTACTATCACCTCTGGGTGCTATAATTAGGGCCTGCATAGGGCAGAAATGCACAAGTGTTTGGGAGATTATGTTGTATTTTATCCTGCATTAAAATAAAGTATTGCATGAGATTCTAAAGCAGGTGTAGGCTACACTTATTCTGATAGAAGAAAGGCTGACAGGTTCCCTGCTTCACAGGCAGGAGTTTGTCTCAAGTGAGTGGCAGTTTGCCATTACCTGGTATTAACACTTACCGGAAGCATTAATTTCCTGGATTAAACCAATTAAACAGACATTTTTTAGATCCACTAGAAACTCTGCATGGCTATGATGAAGCAAGATGGCCCCATAGGCACAGAATTCTAATTATGTCTGACCTAGATAAAGAAATTACTTTACATGTCCACCACAATGCCCTAAACTATCAGAGGAAGGACCTTTAAATACCCATTAATGGGAGTGGGCTCTGTCCAAGTCCAATTGACCCACCGACAGCCAAGAATGGTTTCTTTTAAAGGTAGAAGCCCTGGTTGGTTGCCCAGGCATATGTAGCCTATCTTGAGCCTCTTCTTCATGTAGAATCTGCCCATCTTGCTGCTGAGAACCAGCAATGTTAGTGAAGCATTGAGCTGAATAGACTTGGAAGGAGTCTGTTGTAGCTCATGAGTAGGTATGTCAAGGTCCTTTCATATATTTTTTAGTAGGAAGCAGCAAGTGGAGTGGGGAACCTAATGAGAAAACCAAAAGACAAGCATGCCCACTAAGTTCTGTGATTTCTTGTGAAGTTACAAGTCTATAAGCCTTCAATGTCGATCTGCAGTGACAATGCAGATCAGTACTACTGAATTTCTGATTCAAATGTTGCACTTAAACTCCCTCTAAATACTAGTGATAGCTAGTAAAAAATACATTTGAGATACAACCAAAAAATAAATATTAATGTGTAGTTGTTTTTTCTTTTTTCAGTTACTATGTTGCTATGTGTGGAGATGGAGCCAACGATTGTGGAGTAAGTTTGCAAATAATACAATGTATGTTTGTAATTTTTAACATATTTACACTAGATGGATACTAACACATTATAACAACCAAGTTCTCAAATGTCAAATGAACACTTTTATAAAATGAGCATTGTCACAACGCTTCATAATTATATTTATGTCTCAAAGACTATGTTGAGATAATAAAGGGCCAGAAAACCCAAAAGTGATATTTTAAATAAAGGTGGACCCTGGTTAGACTATCGGGTCCTAGCTTCTTATGCGTCTTGTAATATCGAACAACAAGTTATTTCTGCTTAAAGTGTCATTAAACCCACATCTTATCAATAAATTCTGCATTACATGCTGTTACATGCTCACTCATTCACTATGGGATTTGTTTTCTATATTCTGCAAAAGAACCTGGTTGATCCTGCCTTTCTCTGTCTCCCCATCCTGTCCATGTCCGCAATGCAGTTGGAGATTTTGCAGAGCAGTGTTGGCAGCTAGTGCACATAATCAGTTTTCAATGAGTTTCTATGTTGAGCATTTCCTCCCTGATCACATCTGAGCAACCCAATGTGACTATAAAGCCACACATATGGGTGTATACACAGTGGTAAATGACAACCCACTCCCTCCATCCTCCTCCATGCCCACCAACCAGCTAAACAAATGAGACTGGGATATTGCATCTTAAATGATGGAGACTTCACTACCTTGTTATTCTAAGGCACAGGCTGGAGAGCCTGTGACTGGCAGGAATCTGTCCTCACCATGCTATTGCAAAAAAAAATAATAAAGATTTAATTTCAAATATATATTTGTATGATGATATAAAACAGTTTATTTATATGAATTATTTATTTTTACTCTGTATTCACAGAGCTGTTTTTTTTATTTTGAACATGTGACCAGCAGCAGAGGACTAGAAGCTCCTCCTGCTTATGTTTTCCTGCAGACAGGCTGGGGAAATATGGCTCATGGGACAGTTGTATATCAATTAGGAAAGAAGGTACTTAGATGCTTTTTTTTAGTTAAAATAATTTCAGTGCCATCATCCACATACAGAAAGAGAAGGGATAATGTAAATTAAATAGTGTGTGTGTTTAGCATCACTTTAATTCCTGAACCCTAATGATTTCTAAATCCTAACATTGCCAAATTGTGACTGTGCACATTTATATTTTAGGCTTTAAAAGTAGCACATGCTGGTATATCCCTTTCTGAACAAGAGGCTTCCGTCGCTTCTCCATTTACATCACAAATAACTAATATCCAGTGTGTTCCTGAACTTATTAAGTAAGTTGTTATTTTATTTCATTTTGTGAATGCATTTTTGTTTTGTTATTGCATAGGATGCTAAATGTAATATCCTGCTTCACAGCAGAACATTTTAGATAAGGTGCTTTAAGAGTATAAAGAGAGGTAGGTTTGAAGAAGGTACACAGTGGTGGTATTGTTATATTGTTGTGTAACCCTCACTATATACAGTATCTCACAAAAGTGAGTACACCCCTCACATTTTTGTAAATATTTTATTCTATCTTTTCATGTGACAACACTGAAGAAATTTCACTTGGCTACAATGTAAAATAGTGAGTGTACAGCTTGTATAACAGTGTAAATCTGGTGTCCCCTCAAAATAACTCAACACACAGCCATTAATGTCGCTGGCAACAAAAGTGAGTACACCCCTAAGTGAAAATGTCCAAATTGGGCCCAATTAGCCATTTTCCCAGTGTCATGTGACTCATTTGTGTTACAAGGTCTCAGGTGTTAATAGGGAGAAGGTGGATTAAGTTTGGTGTTATCGCTCTTACTCTCTCATACTGGTCATTGGAAGTTCAACATGGCACCTCATGTCCCATGTCATATCCAGAGGTTGTCTTTGGGAAATAGACATATGAGTTCTGCCAGCATTGCTACAGAGGTTGTAGGGTGGGGGGTCATCCTGTCAGTGCTCAGACCATACGCCGCATACTGCATCAAATTGGTCTGCATGGTAGTTGTCCCAGAAGGAAGCCTCTTCTAAAGATTATGCACAAGAAAGCTGGCAGTTTGCTGAAGACAAGCAGACTAAGGACATGGATTACTGGAACCATGTCCTGTGGTCTGATGAGACCAAGATAAACTTATTTGGTTCAGATGGTGTCAAGCGCGTGTGTGGTGGCAACCAGGTGAGGAGTAAAAAGACAAGTGTGTCTTGCCTACAGTCAAGCATGGTGGTGGGAGTGTCATGGTCTGGGGCTGCATGAGTGCTTACCGGCACTGGGGAGCTACAGTTCATTGAGGGAACCATGAATGCCAGTTTTCTTTGGAAACTGGGCTACAGTCCAGTATTTCAACATAATGACGCCAAACACACCTCCAAGACGACCACTGCCTTGCTAAAGAAGCTGAGGGTAAAGGTGATGCACTGGCCAAGCACATCTCCAGACCTAAACCCTATTGAGCATCTGTGGGGCATCCTCAAACGGAAGGTGGAGGAGCACAAGGTCTCTAACATCCACCAGCAACATTATGTCATCATGGAGGAGTGGAAGAGGACTCCAGTGGCAACCTGTGAAGCTCTGGTGAACTCCATGCCCAAGAGGGTTAAGGCAGTGCTGGAAAATAATGGTGGCCACACAAAATATTGACACTTTGGGCCCAATACTCACTTTTGTTGCCAGCAGTTTAGACATTAATGGCTGTGTATTGAGTTATTTTGAGGGGACAGCAAATTTACTCTGTTATACAAGCTGTACTACTTTACATTGTAGCAAAGTGTAATTTCTTCAGTGTTGTCACATGAAAAGATATAATAAAATATTTACAAAAATGTGAGGGGTGTACTCACTTTTACTAATGTATATCCGAATATATATATATATATATATATATATATATATCCAAAGGCATATATAGCAGTACAAACCAGAACATGTTCTAATTTTTCCCTACTCTTTGCAAAACTGTAGTTAACTGATCCCAGAGTGCATTAATAAATGCATAAAATATGTAATAATTAATTGGTCTGTGTCGGCACAAAGCCTTGCTCTGATCTGTCCCAGAAGCCCTGCAGAGAGAAGAGGGAGAAGAGTGGGGATTCCCAAATTTGCACTGGCCTTGTGGGCACTGACAGCTCACAACCAACATAGTTAAGTACAGCAGGAACCTGGGGGGACGCTGTAGGGTATTGGTTCACCTTTTCATTTTTTTTCGGAAAAGATTAACTAACCCTGAAAGTAATTCCCAACATTCAGTGAAGTGTAGCCATATCCAGTGTTGTGTAAGGGGGTGGAGAAAAGGGTGGCCCAGGAGAGGGGACGGTACCTGCACCTGTTCTGACAAGAAAAACCCTATGATTACCTATTATTATAATGCACATGGCATATTTGTCTGCATCCCAATAAAACTACAAACCAGAAATCTGGAATTTCCTCTTCATCCAAATGTATCCCATAAATTCGGAACTTATGCCTAACATCCACTCAAATGATTTGGTTATGCAGCACAACCAAATTTTACCAAAAGGGGTCACTCTAAATAAAATCTGTAGCTACACCATGGGGTTGATTTATGCAAAGAAACCAATCAGCTTCCAAGTTTTTTTGGCAAAGCTTAATTGAACAAGCTGAAGTTAGATGCTTATTGGCTACCATGCACAGCTGCATCAGATTTTGCTCTCTCTAGTATTAGTAAATCAACCCCTGTGTCTTTCAAGAATCCATATCAGCTAGGCAAGTTATTTGTACACAGAAGAGGCCCCAAGGTCAGAGATGGGCCTCCCTATTGCTCCTTTTAAATTTGGCATTACTCAACCAATGCATTTGTATAACTTTGACCACGTGATTTACCATTTTCTAAATTCACACCTTTGCAAGTGCATTTAATAAGATAATATTCACAAAGAGAAATACACTTCTGAAATAACTTCTAACAATTTCTGATTGCAAAGGGAAGGTCGAGCAGCTCTTGTGAGTTCATTTGCTGTCTTCAAATATGTCACACTATACGCCATGATACAGTTTGTTTGTCTGCTCCTGCTCTACTGGGTAAGTAATTCTAGATTTATTGTCATTCAGACTAGAATTACATTTCTATAATATATTTCTGATTAATTATACATATTCTAAAATCAGGGTGCCCAGCTAAAAAAATCCCATGCTAGAAATCTTAACTTATGATATCTATAATGCTGTTAATGAACATTCTTAAAGACAAAATACATTTTTTAAGGATGTTCTTTCATTAGGCCGTAATGTGTTATATTGAAGCTCTTTAATTTTGTTGTAGAATCTGGGAAAGTTTAGGAGCCTTTATGTGAACCCATAGCACTTCCACCACTGTTTTTTTTTTTTTTTTTCCATATAAAATTTTTATTGAGAATAAAGTGTCAATACACATTTTTATACAAACAAAAGGTGATTGAACATCACGAACATGTACCGAATCGGTATGATCTTGCTTTGGATAACATAGCGAAACAAGTAAAATAACCAGAATTTCAAGAATCCCTACAGTCACCAGGGAATTGGGGGTAGATACAAACCGGGCGGATGCCCTCATCACGGTTTACGAGGTGTGAGGCTTATTGTAGTGGCAACTCTTGGTTTTCCTGTTTATATCTGTCTTTTTCTGAGTATGTAAGAAAGGGTTGGGTCCTTAAAGTGGGTTGAGGTTGTGTAGGGGGGTCATCTTGGCCAATTAGTTTGATGTAGAAAGTCAGGGTCACAGTCAATCACCAGGGCTAACACGTAAATGAAGATGTGTATATGGGATGGTATCGTCCAGGCAGGTGGGGAAGGTGTGAAAGAGGGGGAAAGTGACAGGGGAAGGGGGGCAGGGGTAAATGCAAGAAAATAGGGGGCCAGGGAGAGGAGCAAAGAAAAAAAAAGGGGGGGCATGGGGGAGAGGAGGTGGTGTTCCGAAAGCATCACCCCTCCGGTCTTCCCGGGCAGCGTCGTGTGTGTGTATGGGCTCGCAGGAGGATCCCTTTTAGGAGAGGACTCCTTCCAGGATTGACCTTTGAGTGAAGGTGATGGGTTTTGTGCACTATATTAGAAGAGTACTCCTCTAGAAGGTGCAAGTTGGGGTGTCTCAATCAGCTATTGGAGGGTTCGGAACTTTGTTTTCTAAGCCCATTAGGGAGGCATATCTCTCTGTGGTATAGAAGTGTGTCCAGCAGGCCCAGGTCCGGGAGAATCTTCAAGGGGAGTCTTGTGCTATCTGGATTAGTTCCGCCATTTCAGCTATTTTTCCCACAGGGGTAAGCCATTCAGAGATAGTTGGGGCACTGGGTAAGCCCCAGTGCGCTGGGATGCATAGTTTAGCTGCATTAATCATATGTACAACCAGGGTTTTTCATGTATGAGTAGGCTGAAGTGGAGGAGTGGTGATTGATGAGCTGGGTTGGAGTGAAGTCTAAAGGATATGTGGTCACATGTGAGGTGATGTCATGTACTTGTGTCCAGAATGTCTGAGGTAATGGGCAGGACCACCAAATGTGTAAAAGTGTGCCTGTTTCGTTTGAACATCTCCAACATTGGTCTGATGTATCTGGGTTGAATTTGTTGAGAAGTTCAGGTGTTCGGTACTACCTAATAAGGGTTTTGTAATTGTTCTCTTGTGTCATAACATTGAGTGAGCCTTTGTGTGCTATTTCAAAAATGCATTCCCAATCCTCCTCGGATAGGTTTATTTGTAATTCCCTTTCCCATGCCTGGCAAGCTTTCCCGGATTTAGGGGAGACCGATGCGAAGAGCATGGAGTGGATGTAAGAAATCACATGTTGCTGTGGTGTGGATTGCGTGCAGAGATTTTCAAAAGGGGTTAGGTCGCGGGATACAGACAAATCTCAGTTCAATGTTTTAAGGAAGTGTCTTATCTGGAAGTAGGTCCAGTGGGGAAAGGGGTTATTGCTCGAATTTGTTGGGAGTGAGTTGCGGTCTAGAAAGGTACCCTCTTGGAAAAAGTGGCGAGCTAGTATTTCCTTGTGTGGCCATGAGTCTACAAGGGGTTGGTTGGACATTCCAGGAGTAAAAGCTGGATTAGACTGTATGGGTGTGAGTGGACCTGGATTTGAGGAGAGTTGGAGTTTCTTACATACCTCTCTAAAGCAGCTCAGACTGGAGTTGATCAGGGGATGTTCTTTTACAATTTTGGGGATGTGGCAGGGGAGGATCCAAGGGATAGATTTGATTGACAAGTGCAAGAAAGAGTCTTCTAGTCCCACCCAATCTTTGATGTTTCCGTGTACTGTCCAGTCCACAATTCTCCCCAGGTGGTATGCTCGGGAGTAGTTTTGGATGTCTGGGAGCCCGATTCCCCCTTTAGATTTAGGTTTCGAAAGTTGGTTAAAGCTTATTCTTGGGCGTTTAAGTTTCCATAAAAAATTTACACACATTTGTTTGAATGTCTGGAAGAAAGTTGAGGGGAGTTTGATAGGGATTGTTTGCAGTAAGTATAGAATGCGGGGGAGAATATTCATTTTCAAGATGGCGCAACGGCCAAACCATGAAAAATTTGATTTATCCCATCTACTCAGATCGTCTGCAATAGTGTGAATTAGCGGTACTGTTTTTTTATCTATATTTAAGCCTCTATTCTGTGCTTTCTTCATACCAGAAAACTAGAATGATCTATAACTTGCTTCTCTCTTGCAGTAAAAAAAAAAAAAAAATAACTTACAACTATTGTGTTTTTCAGCAACTGAAAATAGTTGGCCTTTACCAGTACCTGATCCAAGATGTGGGAATTACAATATTAGTAACCCTAACGAGTATGTTTTTTTACATGTACAAATAAGATCATCATGTTTCTTTGCTAATTTATAAAAAGCAAGTATCATGGGTATTATATGACAATCTGTTGGTCAATTGGGAAAAAAAATATTCTACATACTTTAAAGTAAATTTTCGAAGAAGACATATTAAAGTAAAAGTAAAGGCTAATAAAAGTCTGCTTAAAAATGTTTCCTCCCACCTCCTCATACCTCCTCAGATTGACACCATGTATGGACAGGCTGAATAAACCCAAATTGATCAATTAGCTTGGATATAACCACAGCTTTTACATGTGATTATCCCGATTATCGCTCTCTTTTATAAGCAGTAGATAGGAGGAAGGGGACAACATTTTTAAGCAGACTTATATTGGCCAATACGTCCACTTTAAAGTGGTTCTAAAGCCAAATTTTTTTACCTGAATGCATTCCGTACATTAAGGTAAAATATGTTGTTTAGGTAGCAGTATTGCCCCTTTACCCCCCCCCCCTTATACTTACCAAAGTCCTTTCTCAATCCAGCGCTGTGCCTGTCTGTAGTGGCTCTGTTTTCTCTCCCCTCTCTCGCATGATTTGCTGTCATTCAAATCCTGTGACGAAGGGAGTGGGTGCTGGGCAGAGCTACGTTGCCTATATCTATGGATGCATTTAGCATGGCTTGGGATCAAGCCCACATGAGTTACCCCATAGCAAGCGACTTGCTATAGGGGCACTCAGAAGGGAGGAGGAGCCAGGATCGTCAGCAGGAGATACAAGAAAAAGAGGTTTGGGGCCACACTGTGCAATTCAAATATACAGAGCAGAACATGTTTGTTGTTTTAAAAAAATAAGACAATCACTTTAAGGAGTTATAGGACCACCTATATCTAGGAGGTGTATGAAAAACTAATATCATAAACTTTAAAGCAGAACTTCAGATAAACAACTAATTACACAGTTTAAATGCATAATTCCTAGTCCACAGTTTTGTTGTTTATTTGACAAAGAGTTTGTATTTCTTTCATTCAGTCATCTGTGACACTGCATAACCAGGAAGGTTACATACAGTACCTTTTTCCTGATTCAGCAATTCAGCCTCCGAAGTTACCACATCAAGCTTGTAATTGGACAAAAATCAACATCATCAGCAATTAATCAGCATCACTGTCTAGCAAACAGACCCAGCAGCCATTAAAGCTAAAACAGGAATCTGTAATCTTGCAAACAATACAAATCCTTTGTCAGATAAAACAGTTAATGCATGCACATTTCATATATGCATTTAGCTATTTAGACCAGTTTTGTTTAATAATAGCATTACTTTTGTTGTATGAATCTATAAACACTAAACGCAAAAAAAAACATTTTTGAGAGTTACTAAAATTATCAGTGTATACCAGATGTAATAATCTGTGTACCATGCCTAAGTATTTCTGAGGCAATTAACCCTCTGCACACTGTTATTCAATCATACAAGGTACTAACTCTGCCTTGTACTGCAATACATGTTTAAGGTAGCCAGCTGCACCCAGGTGTCCTTCTTTCTGGCTACCTTCTATTCTATCAGAAGATAAGGAAATGTCATTCTATAACTTGAATGAATGTGACCCCCATGTAGCAGAGTTAGCTGAAGGAGAGCCATAGACATGATTTGATAAATGACTTACATAACATAATAACAACATTTTCTCTATGCTCACATGCAAACAAAATACCTAAAAATAATTGTTAAAGTGTAACTCCACTTTTGTTGAGAAAATAATATTTCCCTCTGGGTGATCTATGTACATTGCAAGGATTATAATAACCTTTGTTGCTGATTCCAACCATTTGTTATTCTGAAGAAATCCCTGTGTGTTTGTCTGGGCCTCTGGGCTGAGTGGGTCTAATGGGAGTGGTTTCAAAATTATCAGTCATCTGTGGCAGCTGCAGGACACTAATGAGGAAAGCTGCTGGGCCTGCATCCCTTTAGACGTGTACAGAACAACTCCATGTAGCCATATTGTATTGGATTTATAGAAAATTACAGTGGCTGCAGATTGAAAAGGAAAGGTAATTTTTTTCCCCATAAAAGTGGAGTAACCCTTTAACATATGGTTTATGTGGCCATACCATTCTATTACGTTTAGACCTCTGCCCATGTTTTGTTTCTAGATTTTTACTTTCAATAGATTTTTAATAAATGTATCAAAGATAACATGTCGACACAGGTACAGAAAAACTGGTGAAGACATAAAAGAAGGTTAATAACAAATAACAGTTGCCAAAAACTCTGTATTATATGTCAAAATCCCACATGTTCTTGATGGAGTGTCTATCACAACCTCATAAAAGGGAGGAAGAGATGACACCCCCCTTCCAGCACCCCTCAAGGGATCTAGCTGTGTCGGGAAAGGGAGACAACCCCCCCCTAAAGATGGTAAATTAATAAATAGGATTGATATTGGTTTTAATCTAAGACAGTATCAGAATAGACCAGTATCAATAACAGAGTGTATGTGGGGTGCTCGTGAAAGTGGTTGTTCTAGAGTCAGGCCAAGAGACCCAACCAGCTAGAAATAACTTTTATTAATTGTGTTGTAAATCACAGGTGTGATGGAAACTGTGCCCATATTAAAAGGAGGTAGGTGCACTCCATGTGACAGCAATGCCCAGGTTCCCCCGACTGTCTGTTGTGAACCAGAGGAGGTCGTTTATGTAGGTGTCTATTGGTTAAAAGGTGTTAAGCTGAAATTCAGGGCACTGGTCAAACCGCGGACCCAAAGGGAACCCTTCCATGGTGCCTCTCTGGTTCAAGACAGATGGGGGGCACAGTTGTGTCATTAAAAATAGACCTGTGTTTCGGCCGTGTAGGGCAACTTAACAAAAAACTATTGTGCAGTAAGCAAAGGTCAGAAAAGAGACCTAAGGAGGAGAGGAAATAAGAAAAGGAAAAGAGGGAGAACGAGATAGTAGATGAGATGACAAGAAGAGGTGATAATATAGTCTTCAGTGATGGTGCGATACTCACTCCCCTACAAGGATCCATGTATTTCTAGATTTTTGTAATCTAGTAGGGTCCCATGATACCAGATGCATTGGATTATTCTGCATACTATTTTCTGCAGACAACATGCTGATTTTCTGTAGAATCTCTGTTTTCTGAAGAATCATTGGGAAGAAAACTGTGAATTATTATTTTCTTTTTAGCTGAGATTACCTAACTTCAGGGACACTTAAGAAAAGCAAATTCAGTGGTACGTGCATGCAAACTGCTCACTGATACAACAATCACCATAGGGGTCTGTGAAGATGCTTACAGGATCAGCACAAAGTGGCCTAATGCAGGATCCCTCTTTTTTTCTTTTTCTACCATTTCCTTTTTGTGACACAGCAAGACATTGATTACAGTAGTGTTTATAGTGACTGTGCAGACTACCCTTTCCCTCTGGACTATTAAAGCATGCATAGGCTCCATAATGCTTCAAAGATAAGCTGACAGAGCAATCAGTGTATACAGTACTGACAGCACTACCTAACGGAGTGAAGTTTTTTGAGTGTTCAGTTGAACCACTGGTGACATTCTTTTCTACTATTAGCTTAGTGCCAGAATCCATGTCTGTTCATTTAAATGTCTAGTTTATCCATGGAATACCCAAACAAAAATTGACAATTGAAGCTGAGCTCCAGGCAATCAATGAAACAAGGTGTTGAAATACTTACTGTATACTGGAATTGTGTTAGCTGTCAAAAAATTGTATCTGTCCATCCATTATTGAGATTTACACAGCCCTTCCAGACAATAAGCCAGGCTGGGGATATGACTTTTTTCCAGTGCAGTTTAGCAACACAGCTAGTTCTTTTTATGTCCAGACTGTGATTGGACAATGAAGGGGCAGCAACAGACTGATTAGGTCATCTACTCCTGTAAATGCTGGACACCTAATTGGCTCAGGTGTTGCCTCTCCCAGAGTATTTATACTGTATTTATAATTATTTATTTAAAAAAATGCATAATTTTATTCATTTTCTTAATATTTGTTTGGAGTTCAGCTTAAGCTTTAGGTAACATTTTCCTTTGGTCATCAAAAACTACATTTCTCTTCTTAAATCTTTCAATAAAGCTTAATAGCAATATTACATTTTCGCTGCTTCCTTAATTCAGTCAAAAATAACCTCCATAAGCAGGTCACACTGTACTTTCTCTTCTTATTAAGAACATGTCAGAAACCATAATTTAGAGAAGGAAGGGCTGAGCCCAGCCCTGACAGAACAGTGGACAATAGGTTTGTAGAGATTTTTGAGCCACACAATTAACCACTTTCAGACCGAACCAATTTGCAGCCAAAGGACCAGGCCCCTTTTAGCGATTCGGCACTGCGTCTCTTTAACTGACAATTGCGCGGTCGTGCGACGTGGCTCCCAAACAAAATTGACGTACTTTTTTTCCCACAAATAGAGCTTTCTTTTGGTGGTATTTGATCGCCCCTGCGGTTTTTATTTTTTGCGCTATAAACAAAAAAGAGTGACAATTTTGAAAAAAAACGCATTCTTTTTTATTTTTTGCTATAATAAATATCCCCCAAAAATATATAAAAAAACATTTTTTTCCTCAGTTTAGGCTGATACGTATTCTTCTACATATTTTTGGTAAAAAAAAATCACAAAAAGCGATTATTGATTGGTTTGCGCAGAAGTTATAGCGTTTACAAGATAGGGGATAGTTTTTATAGCATTTTTATTAATAATTTTTTTTTTTTATTAGTAATGGCGGCGATCAGCGATTTTTATTGTGACTGCGACATTATGGCGGACACATCGGACATTTTTGACACATTTTTGGGACCATTGTCATTTATACAGCAATCAATGCTATTTAAATGCATTGATTCCTGTATAAATGACACTGGCAGTGAAGGGGTTAACCACTAGGTGGCAGTGTAGGGGTTAAGTATGCCTAGGGGTGTGTTTATTACTGTGGGGGGACGTGGCTGTCAGCTAGTGAATGCTGATCTCTGCTCCAATCACAGGGAGCAGAGATCGGCGTCACTAGTTGCTAGGCAGAACGGGGAAATGCTGTTTATTTCCACATCTCCCCATTCAGCCTTCCCGTGAGACGATTGCAGGTGTCCCCGCGGCGATTGAGTCTGCGGGACCCGCGACCGGCCTCACGGGGGTCCCGACCAGCGCAGGAGCGCCCCCTCCCGGCTCGATCCCGATGGCATGGTGGCATTTAAAAAGGGACTTAAATATACGCCCTTATGCCTGTCCGTGCCATTCTGCCGACGTACATCGGCGTGCGCCGGTCGGGAAGCGGTTAAACAGATAAGTTATTCCTAGGAATTCTATATTTTTCTAGTACATGCTGTAAAGTCATTAAACAATGAATTTAGCAGCAGTTCTGTGAACATGTATTGTAAAACAATAGAAAAGATAAATGTTTCACTCAAAAAGTAGTAAGAACAGCAATACCTCTTGGCTTACAATAAATTAGATCATGTTACATTTTATATAAAGCAAAATTATAGTCTTCTGAACTGTTGATGACATTTGATATGCAATTAGTGTGTTCCAGGCATTACCCAATATTTCTCTCTGTTACAGTGAGCTTATCACAAGCATATCCAAAACTGGCCCCGTACAGACCTCCAGCACAACTGATCTCACCGCCTCTCTTGCTATCAGTCATCTTTAATGTGCTTTTAAATACAGCCATCCAGACATGTGGCTTTGTGTTGGTGCAACAACAACCATGGTACAGCACATCCAACTTTAGGTATGTTCATATGAATTTGTTGTAAATTATTAAATGCCTGTACTGAATGTACCCACAGGTACTATATTGGACCTTACCTGATACAATTAAGAATCACTGAGTGTCAAATGCTTACAATAGCTACAGTACATACATTAAGTGGAGGTGCTAAAGAATAGGGAACCCGTGTGACAAACATTATTAGTTGAAGGTTCACACCAATCAAAATGGAATTCAGGCCTTAAAATCCACCCAACCAGCACAGTCTACCTGTTTGGTACATCAGATTTTCATACAGGTACTACCAGGGTTAGATGGCATTGCCTCTGTTGCTATGACCTTGCCATTGTGAGCTGCAATGTCTGGGAGGGAGAGCATATGAGATACAAATTAATTAGAATGTGTCTCAGTAAGGAAAGATGCAAGAAGATTTATTTCATGTGTCACATAATAACTGGAATCAGGACTTCTTTAGACTGTCATATAGGATCTTTTAGTGGACCTTTACCTACTAAATACAAAAGCTTGTATGTATAACACAGTGCAGTTTTTGTAATAGCTGCAAACAGTGAACAGGAACCTTACAGCAATAGGATTTAACACAAAGGGGTTGTTTTACTAAAACAGTAGAGTGCAAAATTTGGCGCAGCTGTGCATGGTATCCAATCAGCTTCTAACTTCAGCTTGTTCAATTGAGCTGTGACAAAAATCCTGACAGCTGATTGGTTCCTATGCATAACTGCACCAGATTGTGCACTCTCCAGTTTTAGTAAATCAACCCCAAAGTTCCTAATATAAGTTAACATAGAATGAGGGATAATTTACTGATTTAGGAATTCTTGAACCCCTTCAGTACCTTGTTACTGTCGATCACCTGCTCTAAGGCAGAGCCTCAATTCTTTTCATCCTATTCTCTACTAGGTGCTCTACTGTCCTCAAACAAGTTACAAATATGTAGACTAAACAAGAAAAAAAAAACATTTGGAATTTTTTTTTCTTACCTGTAAATGGCTGTTGCTAGGGGGTCCCTCGTAGTCTGCCTCCTTCAGTGCCTGGGCTGGTGACATCACTTCCCCTCAGCGCAGGAAGGGCTCAGCTCTGCCCCCTCCCTCTTGTCAATCATCTGGGACACGTGACAGGTCCCAGATGACTGCGCAGCCAATCATGGTGAAGCCACAGCCGGGTGCCCACAGTTACAATGCTGGCGCCCCCGAGAGGAGGGGGAGATGAGCGGGGCTTCGATCCCCCGCATCGCTGGACCCTGAGATAGGTAAGTGTCCAATTATTAAAAGTCTGCAGCTGCAGTATTTGTATTTATTTTTTTTGTGGGAACTCCTCTTTAAACTGCTAAATACCCTATTACACATAAGGAATTTGCTTACAAACACCATGATGTCTTTTATTAACGAAATCATGAACATATCTTGTGCAGACATGTTTTACTATTGGAATTGAACAATTATTTTTTATGCGGTAGTGCTTGCACAGACGGAAACAGCACCATGCAAGAATTTTCTGAATTTCAAGACTATGAAACTACAACCTTGTGGCCAATAACCACAATCAGCTGCATAATTGTCGCATTTGTGTTCTCCAAAGGAAAACCATTCAGAAAACAAATATATACCAATTGTAAGTATATATTTTTCACTGCAACTTTAAAAGCATCTTTAAAATGTGTATACAACTGCAAGAAATTAGAATAGGAAGTATGACCCAAACATTAAATCTGAGCTTGAATAAAGGATTTTTTTTTTAAACATTTTAGACTAGTTGCAATAAGTGGTTCTAGGAAGCTTACTTTGCACCTATAGTAGACTGTCAAACTTTGCTCAGCATTTGTCCTTAAAGCGACCCTGTTTGCAATCTGCAAACCAAAAGAAAGCAGCATTTTAGATATGATTTTAAAGAAGGAAAGTTAAAGATAGGCCACAGGGAAGGGGCTGTTTTTGTATGGCAAAATGCATTCAAAATGCTACAGTAATAAATGACCCAAAATAGGTGCACATTACATGACACACAGAAAGGTGAGGGAGCATAAAGAGAAAAAGAATACAAAACTAAAAACATAGCACCATGATGTGTATCTAACAAATGAGAAAGAAATGGAGAGGAGGAAAAAAATGTATACCACAGCTCTAAATGTAATCTCTAGTACAGTGTCTTTATCACTTTCTTATTTGCAGATATATTTTTCTGTCTGCTGCCTATACAGCTGGGTGTGTGTCTCTTCATACTCTTTGCTGACATTGAACGCATGTACACAGCATTACAAGTAAGTATTCCACCCCAGTATTATTTTAACTACTCATAAAATTGACACAGATAAATCAAGATAACACTTATGCCCCATACACACGGTCGGAAATTCCAACGGAAAATGTCCGATCGGACCATGTTGTCGGAAAATCCGGCCATGTGTGGGCTCCATCGGACTTTTTCCGTTGGAATTTCCGCCGGAAAAAATTTGAGATCCTGCTCTCAGATTTTCCGACAACAAAGTCCGATCGCGTGTAGAGAATTCCGACGGACAAAGTGCCACGCATGCTCAGATCAAATTACGAGACCAAAGCTATTGGCTACTAGCCTCTACGTAGTTCCGTCGTACGCAATGAACGTCACCACGTTCAGAATGATCGTATTTTCCGACAACTTTGTCCAACCGTGTGTATGCAACACCAGTGTTGGACAAAATCCGTCGGAAAAAATCTGACGGATTTTGTGGTCGGAATTTCCGACCGTGTGTATGGGGCATTAGGCATGAGCAGTGAATTTTCAGCAACATTTATTTCATGTTCAGTTAATTTCATTGAAATGTTGCCACTCATCCCTAAATTAGTTAGAAAGGTTTTTGAGTAAAGGAAGCAGCTGGCAACTCCATAAAATCAAGCCTATTTATTTTCAAGCCTTCACAGTGAGTACAGTCAGCAGCAGACTAGTTTTGGCGATAAGCCTTGTTCACAGCACTAGAAAGGTTTGTTTCATGTCATGCAATTAAAATACATTGCCTGTATCTGCAGTGTACTATGTAGATTTGCCATCCAGCTGTCAGTTTAATTTAAAGAATTCATCAGACTTAAAATAACATATTTTACTTTTTCTTTAGGGAAAACTGGTAGTAAGAATTTGTTATTGTGCCCATTTTGTATAGCATTCAGCAGATGATAGAGCAGCTGTACATTACTGCTATTGTAATTTTTTTTAGAAGATTACAAAGGATTACTCTTAACTCACAGGATACCCCTATAGCCAGTGCCTTAAATATGTATTTTCTTGATGTTTATATCTGTGCTCAGAACAGGATTTTGCTTATGCTTTTGCAAATGTATTTAAGTAATCACTTTATCTCTTTCTGTTTTAGCTTGTCTGCACCCCTTATATCTGGAGAATTGCCATATTCATATTATTGCTCATATTCTTTATTTTATCTTACACTGTTGAGGTAAGATGGTATACAAGTAATATGTTACTTTTCAGCTTAACAGGGGTAAAGACACAGTACTGAATTGTTTTTCCTATTAAGTATAAGGTCTAAACTTTTTAGGGTTTGAATAGTGTTAGCACAAGTTTTTTGATGAGTTCCAATTTAGGAGATTCTTTCACACATTTTGGGAAAAAGCCACGGAGGTAAATTAAATTTCGACCACTTCCAAAATATTTACAGTGTAGCCCTGCACCACGCAGCCATTGCATAAAAAAGCCACTCTCTCCTGGGTCCAGACTGAGGGTACTCTTTCCTGTAATGTGACATGAGTAGACACATTCTTTTGTTGGGGTTTACTTTTCATTGTGACCACACTAAACTATGCTCCAGCTGTCTAGTAGTATTCTACTATTCTTTGTATATATCATATTTTCCTTTATCTGTATGTGCTGTATGGAAGTGAAAAATATTTAAATATACTACATGTACAAATATATACGGTGGAGAGAGAGAGAGAGAGAATATTTGTTTTACATTTTGCTGCTTAAAAATAAAACTTTAAGAAATCCAATTGTAACGTAGTATAAGTACAAAAAAAAGCAAATTTTTTTCTTCATTTTTTTCAGGAAGCCATCATTGAAAATAGAAGACTTTGGCTGTTTTTAAAAAGAATATTTAAATATCAGTCCCATAGCAAGTACAGAGTATTATATAGAGCTCTTCAGAAAGATCCCAGCTGGCCTCCTGTAAATATCACACAATATGCTGAGTCAGAATGTGAAGAGAACAGTGGCGCAGTCTACTGTAATCCATGCTACAAGAATGATGAAATGCATAGCTGATTGATGAATTGTGTTTTAAATGTAGTGGTGTACATACTGTGCCTGAAATTAGGAGTTTTGTGAAGAAACCTATACTTTCCTAGAAAAAAAGTTAAAAGTTACCTACATTTATTATGTGTTAACCTCCCTTCTGCTATGGCTTTTGACCAGGATTTGTGACATACAAGTGCTAAACGCTGGAGAAAACTGCTACTATGGCTCAACTATAGAACACAATAGTTCTCAGAGGACCAGTGTGTTTTAATAACTGGGATGCCACACACTGTAAACACAGGCCCAACTGTTCTGTGACTTATTCATATACATGTTAGAGTTTTAAGAAAATATTTAGCTACCTCACTTTGGTATAATTTAGGGAAATCTGCACCAGGGAAACAAACAACAGCATAAGGCTGATAGGGGTTCTAGATATCCCCTACCAAACTTTGAAAAAATAATAATTTTTTACATGTGTGTGTGTGTTGCTGTTAGAGCGATTTCCCTCACTTGTTCTGGGGACAACCATTTTACTAGACAGGAAGTGAAGAAATCTCCCCAACAGAGTCTCGGACAACAGTAAAACCTGGCAAGAGTTCTCATCCTTCCCCACTCTATCCAAAACATTAAAAAAAAGGTTTAGCTTATAGATATAGTTTAAATCATTAAAGCGGTTCTGCACTCTTTTTTTTTTATTTTTGGGCTATATGCCAAGGGCATATAGCTCAATTGGGGGACTTACCTGTTCCATCTTCCATCTCGATCGCCGCCGGTTTTCATCTTCATCTTCTTCTTGTCTTCTTCTTGTCTGCTGGGGTCCATCTTGCCTGTGGGCATGTGAAACCCCACAGGCACTTTAGATGGCCCAGCATGCACCGCCGTTACTCGCGCGTGTGCAGTAACGGCACATCTGCCGACATCTCACGAGATTTCGGAAGATGTGGCCGAAATCTCGCGAGATTTCGGAAGATGAGGCCGAAATCTCGCGAGATTTCGGAAGATGCCCGCACTGACTCCTGGGATCAATGACACCAGATCCCAGGAGACAGTGCGGCGTGACGACGATCGACGCAGAGACCCCGCCCGCCGCCGAAGAGAGAGAAGACCGGAAGTCATCAATTACAAGGTAAGTAAAAAAAAAAATAAAAAAAAAACATTTCATTTAGTACTCTTTGCCTGATTTGGAAGGCAAAGAGATTTACTAAATGAAATGGGTGCAGAACCGCTTAATGTTTTTTTTTTTTAAAAAAAAGCAGATAACCAATTTACAGGACTGTGTACCTTTTATTTTCAATATTTTGCAAAATTGCAAACAGATATTTGTTATTTATTAGCACATGCAGTTTTACCCTTTACATTTAGTAGGGATTGTTTAGCTTATTTTGTGTCTGTGTGTGACTTTAGTGTATATTTATAAAAAAAAAAAAGTTTTAATAAACATTTGTACACATATGGAATGTACATATTCAAGAGTGTCATTTTTTTAAATCACAGAATTCCTGCATTCCAAAAAAGCATGGGAGGGTCTTTTGCAAAATGTTTGGTATGCAACATCAATGTATAAAATAAAAAGTAGTTTGCCCAGCAGAGGTAAGCAACGAAAAGTGGTGTGTGGCAGCAAAGCAGATAATTAACCACTTGACCTGTGGTAGGTTTTTTTGCTATTAAGCACTGTGCTAGTGTAACTGGCAATTGCTTGGTCATGCAAAAATGTAAGCAAATTACATGTATATACATTTTTTTTTCACACAAATAGAGATTTCTTTTGGTGGTATTTAATCACCACTGGATATTTTATTTCTTGTTTTATAAACAAAAACAACACAGAAAACTTTGAAAAAAAAATGATTTTTTCAGTTTCCTCTTACAAATTTTGCAAACAAATAGTATTTCTTCATATATTTAGGCTAAAGTGTAGTCTGCTACATTTCTTTGATAAGAATAACTCGGACACATCGATCACAGGATCACACATGTGCTCAACGACGTGCCAGTATGTCATTGAGCATGTGGCTGCCAACTGCTCACAGTAAAAGTACAAGTTGGCAAGTGGTTAACACCTCCCAGTTTTAATGCAGCACAAAAAAAAAGAGCCAGTACTTTTCCCAGCAAAAACACAC